>NW_019379753.1:42297-54829 GCF_000648655.2 Copidosoma floridanum | reverse complement strand
GTAAAGAAATATTTCTTAGAGTAAGTTTTTTTTATATATTTAATGTACTTAATTAAAATAAGATAAGATCACATTTTTAGTAATTGTCTGTTCGGCTTCCAACATTAAAAAAAAGGAAAAATTAACAAATTCTTCGCTATAGTTTATTAAATATTGCAAATAGCCATATTCCGCAGTTACCTATTCCACCCCGGTCTTTCCTAGTGCAACATATCAACAAAGGTACTATAATTAAATTAAATACAAATTTTATGACCAATATTTCATTTGTGTTACATTACAACATTCAACTATTTACAGGAACTTTCGTTTTTAATACAGTTAGAGTCGTACTTCGTGGTCCTTAGATAACATTGTTTACATGAATATTAAAACCTGAAGTTATATATTTTCTTACATATTATACCTATGACTAACAATCACTGTTACAATTCAATTCTAGATGCAACTTTTTAGTTTCTTTTTAGCCATATTTTTTCTTTAACAATATCTCACGCGTACTTGTTTACACAAAAAAATCGTAGACCTAAGGTAAACACAACTTCCAACTTCGATGCCGCTCTATAAGGCTAGGTTAATCCAACATACTGAAAAGCCTGGCAATGATTGCAACACGGCCTGAAATCTATGGATCAGACACTGCCACTTAAATGAAAAATATGAGAAAAATTGAAAGAAAAAGTTAATGATTTAAGTAAAAAGAGCACCTTTTATTCTATTGGGAAAACTTCATATACTCATAAATATACTATTTGAATGATGCGTTTTCATCGTTACTGACATGCGGGAAAAATTGAATCGGATGGCCAGAATCATTGTCGACTAATTTTTACATTTCATTGATTTATAATGAAGCTTTATGCATATATTTAGTCCACATTCATTCTTCTTCAAGAAAATTTCCTTAAGAAATAAATAAGAATGAGAAAAATATCCTCCCCATGTGCGGATCAAACTCACAACCTCCTGTTTACGAGACAGTTGCTCTACCACTTGAGCTACCGAGGAGCTGTACATTCACTCGCACCGTAAGTTTTTAAAGTGGCAAAAATTGCAGTACTACCCCAGCAGTGCATGAAGCATAGAGTTAAGAGTCGTGCACTTTGGTATCCTGGCTACCGACGACACTGTTCTCTCATGGTTGAACAACTTACTTTACATTTTAACACACTGCGGTATTCTATTCTGTCGGGCGAAGCCGAGACAGGATGGCCGATAGTTTACTTATAAATTCAAAAACTGCTGTTTGTTGGATACATTATATTTCTAAATATTGCTGGTAAAATTCATAATTACTTTTTTTCCAAAAACTTAGAAAAATAATACATCAGGTCTCCTTTTTTGCGAAGCTCTTTCATAATTATTCTAAAGACAAAAAACATGTTTTCATAAGTTAAAATTTTTTTTTACAATTTGTTTTAATTTATATTCCACAGTTATGTCCGGTAGATATATCAAATTATATTTTCATCTGGAATCCTTCAATTTGTTTGATAAATAAATTAACCAATAATTTTTTGCCTAAAACTGTGTGGTTGATTAATATATATTAAAATAATGCCCAATACTTTTGTTTTCTTCCTTACTTGTATAAACTTCATTAATCCTGTTCTTAAAACCCCCATCCCCCTGCCAATTTTTAGGAGCCAGCTGCAACTCCTCTATCCTCCACACCTTCTGTTATTACGAATCTGCAATTTTCTTCTACTTCTCGGCCTCTTACACCTCATGCTCAGTATTTAAAATTTTTTATTTAAATGACTTAAGTAAATATAGGTCTAGGTTTTTTTTCATTTCTAGGATAATCCCTTTTAGTTGTATAACAATTTAAATTTCATGTATTTTTTTTACACTCACCTGGAGAAAATTATATTTACTGTATTCTCATGAATGAAGAATAAATTGATACATTATTATTATTATTACTGTTTTAATCAGTCAGTTAAGGACTTTTTTCTATAATTTTTATGAGTATAAGGTTTCAACACGATGACCTTTTTTTGTTATTATTGAATTTATTTTGATGTTAAATTATTAATCAAATAAATGTAATTACATGTCATGTGACAGAGAACACTTCAAAATTACTACTTAACATTACAAAAAAATAATAAGAACCATGCTAGTCATCGCCAGTAGCCCAACGCATTTACGAAGTGACAATTATTCTTATTCCCAATTTTAAAAAAATAATTGTAAGTATTATTATATAAAGACAATTAGAGCTTCGATGGCTTAGTGGTTAGCCGGAGATAATCGAGGGGTCATGGGATTGAGTCCTATCGAAAATCGTTGAGATATTTTCCTTGGGCTTTTCCAATGGGATGAGTATCCAGGATGCCAAAACACCACTTATCCGAATTTTAAAACGAATAGTGGATTTTTTCTGGTGATGTCTGGACCTCCAGGGGCTTCCTTTGCGAAATTGGTTATAAAAAGGTCGGTATAGCGAGTTAGATTGTAATTGGAAAAATATCTTTCCATTAAACTTGATAATAGCTGGGGTGTACTTGAAAAATGCGTAATAAACATACACATTTTTGTAACAGTTTTTTAATACGTATGAAAAAAAACATCTAATAGAAATCAGTACTTTTGAGAAAATACAAATGAAAAACTCTTTCAAAATATTAATCGAACAATATTCATAATACAAGTATTTCTTAACAAAACTACATCATTACACAGTATTCATACATCGTGTTATGCAGTAATATTCAATTATATCTTGGCTGAAATCTACTTCTGATGTCGGTATTGCCAAGAAATTAAAAAAATTTAATTATGTCCATTATTTAACTATTTTAAGACTTACATGCAGTGAATTGTCATTTTGATTCAAAAGATGTAAGTGCACTAAAAATTAAGCCTTATTCATAATTTATCCCAAATAAAAATGTACTTTAAAGATCATGTATTTATTTTTTATAGATAATAATGTCTCCTTTGAACTTATATGAAAATTTTATTCGTAACCCTGCATTTTTATTTGTAATTTTTTTGTCATTGAAATTTTTTTTCAAACACTATATTTTCTATGTCCGTGTCGTTTTCACATTTAATTTGCATTAAAATTAACTTTTTATTGTTGCATCTTGACATTGCAACATATAATGTCCATTCAAAAATAAAGGTTTTTCAAGTATAAACCTATGCTGTTAAAACTTTGACTTCGAGACTTATTGATTGTGATAGCAAATGCTAAAGTTAAAGAAAATTACTTCCTGTACAAAATAAATTCTAATAAAGACATATTTCTAGAATTTAATGTTAGTTTTAGTTTTAAAAACTCTGTTACCTATTTTTTTTCTGGTTATTAT
This sequence comes from Copidosoma floridanum, assembly GCF_000648655.2. The sequence continues at coordinate 51,509 of NW_019379753.1, read as the reverse complement.
TTCTGCTTCAATATTATACTCTAATAACTTAATAATTTTCAATATTGTACCATTGCATAAGCCGTCATCTATGCTTAAATTTCTGAGCAACATAACTATTGCTCCAATTCNTTAAATTTCTGATCAACATAACCATTGCTCCAATTTTTAAATGAAGTTCATAGAGTGCTAGGCTTTTACGAAAACTATACAATACCTTAATTGTAAAGTTAATATAAATATTACCATCAGATTTATCAACACCTTTATGCGTTACGTAATCTATGCTGAAATACATTTTTGTGTATCCCTTTATTTGATTTAGTATTTTATTGTTTAAAAAATAAGCATATTCTTTATGATACGCCAGTGTTACACTGTTTATTAAACAATAATTATTTCCAATAAAAATGTTTTTAAAAACCTTTTTTGTTTTTTATTTTAAAAGGACGTTAAATTTCTAGATTGTTTCTTCTCTAATTTTCAATAACAATTTTGAAAATTCTTAATCTTCTGAAAATCACTTAATTTTAGTACACGAAAATAAGACTAAGGAATCGATGATTTAATAGTTTACATAAAAAACCGTACTTCTAAACCATTTTTTATGACTGCCAAATTTGATGAAAATCTCCTCCTCAAGTTATTATTTTGTTCCAAAAGCCTCATCCTAAACAGTTAAATCAACTTCTCTTAATTTTCTATTTTCTGATTTTGATTCTAAGAAAATACTTCCAACATTGTTCAATTCTAATGGTGAATAAAAAGTTTTATGACAAGTCATTTTTTTTTGAACGTAAAATAGAGGCAATACCAGTCTCAGCCGTTGATAAAATTTTTTCATTCTGAGAAATAAAATAATGTATAATTGTTTTATATGAAAAGGTCTTCCCTGATCCTCCATAAAATAATTTTTTTTTCTTTTCACAAATAGTTTTGAAAATATCTTTCTGGTCGTCATCCAATTGAATATACATTGATTTAAACATGCGTTTACAGAATACAATTTCCTCGCTTCTATTGTTTTTCTGTAAGTTTATTTTTTTCAGTGAGGGAAATCAAATGAATCATAGCATTTATGTTCTAAAAAATACTATGAAAGGAATTTTAGTTACACAATTGAGTGTTGCTGAGGTCACTCTACTGCTCATATTTTTAATTAATGTATTTTTCATTAGCTTGATTATATTTTTATTCAAAAAGTATTACAGGTGCTAAAAATTATATTTAGTAAGGAGACCATGGAAGAAAATAAAAAAAATTAGAAAAACTAAGAAAACTAATACATTATACAACAATGGAACGAAGTTTTCAGTTTATTCTCAATACAGAGAGCCGCAGCCACGCCCATTGTAGTATTATACTTCATAAGAAGCATTCTTGCACAAAATAGATAAATAAGACTTATATCAGCCGCATACACATGAAAATTAACAGAAAAGTGATAACAAACAAAAAATTGATGCACTGTGGTAACTTCTAACAATCTATTTTTGAAATTCTGGATCGTTATCTTAATCTTTATGTAGGATGCGTATTATTATGATATTTTTTAATGTAATAAAGCTTAAAAAGTGAGACGATTGCACTTCGAAAATTACTTTATCTAATAAATATGTTTGTATAAAATATGTTTTAATTTCGGTGACAAGTGTGAAAACATTGTTATACCTAGTGCAAATAATAAGAAGATTGTTTAATGTAATTACATGTCATGTGACAGGTCGGTACAGCGAGTTAGATTGTTATTGGAAAAATATCTTTCCATTAAACTTGGTAATAGCTGGGGTGTACTTGAAAAATACGTAATAAACATACACATTTTCGTAACAGTTTTTTAATACGTATGAAAAAAAACATCTAATAGGAATCAGTACTTTTGAGAAAATACAACTGAAAAACTCTTTCAAAATATTAATCGAACAATATTCATAATACAAGTATTTCTTAACAAAACTACATCATTACACAGTATTGATACATCGTGTTATGCAGTAATATTCAATTATATCTTGGCTGAAATCTACTTCTGATGTCGGTATTGCCAAGAAATTAAAAAAATTTAATTATGTCCATTATTTAACTATTTTAAGACTTACATGCAGTGAATTGTCATTTTGATTCAAAAGATGTAAGTGCACTAAAAATTAAGCCTTATTCATAATTTATCCCAAATAAAAATGTACTTTAAAGATCATGTATTTATTTTTTATAGATAATAATGTCTCCTTTGAACTTATATGAAAATTTTATTCGTAACCCTGCATTTTTATTTGTAATTTTTTTGTCATTGAAATTTTTTTTCAAACACTATATTTTCTATGTCCGTGTCGTTTTCACATTTAATTTGCATTAAAATTAACTTTTTATTGTTGCATCTTGACATTGCAACATATAATGTCCATTCAAAAATAAAGGTTTTTCAAGTATAAACCTATGCTGTTAAAACTTTGACTTCGAGACTTATTGATTGTGATAGCAAATGCTAAAGTTAAAGAAAATTACTTCCTGTACAAAATAAATTCTAATAAAGACATATTTCTAGAATTTAATGTTAGTTTTAGTTTTAAAAACTCTGTTACCTATTTTTTTTCTGGTTATTATTTCTGCTTCAATATTATACTCTAATAACTTAATAATTTTCAATATTGTACCATTGCATAAGCCGTCATCTATGCTTAAATTTCTGAGCAACATAACTATTGCTCCAATTCTTAAATGAAGTTCATAGGGTGGTAGGCTTTCACGAATACTATACAATTCCTTAATTGTAAAGTTAATATAAATGTTACCATCACATTTTTCAACATCTTTATACGTTACGTAATCTATGCTGAAATGTGTTTTTGTGTATCCCTTTATTTGATTTAGAATTTGATTGTTTTAAAAATGAGCATATCCCTTATGATAAGTCAGTATTACTTCAGTGTTACACTGTTTATTAAACAATAATTATTTCCAATNCGTTCAAAGACCTTGTAAATTACCAAAAGACTATGGAGTCCGCAGCACCTTAATTTTAAAACACTGAATGATTAGTAAGATTTATAAATCGACTATTCTTATATTTTTTACTAAATTTGCAGATGTACAGTATAGCCCTCTTTCGCTAAAGATTGTAAGACTGTCGTTATATGTGACAGCATTTATTATTATTTCAATGTATGCTGGGTGTTTTACAAGCTTCGTGACAGTGTCGATACCGACGATCCCATTTAATAATACGGCTGGTCTCCTCAAAGATGGAACTTATGAATTAATTGCTTTGAAAGGAGTCAACCTTTCAAAGTATTTATTGGTAATTTCAAAATTTTGACAGATTATAAAATATTTAAAAAATGTTGGACAACTAATTTTATAAGTTTTTATTAGGATTCGAAAGATGATGTACACAAAAACTTGAGCTTCTTTGTGAGAAAAAACGGTAATTTACCAAACAATTTTACAGAAGCTTTAAATCAGGTAATTATTTTATGAATATATTTCATGAAAATGATTTTTACTTCTGTATATTTGAAATTGTTTTACTTGTCTCGTATCGTAGATTAAGCTGTGTGACTAATAAACATTTTTAACTAAGTTTTGATGAGAAATAGTTAGGTTTTGGCTTAATGTCATCAATTTAATTTGTATGCCAAAATATGATAAAACTACAAAAAAGAATAACTCTTATTTAATTACTTTAAAAGAAAATAAGAATATTTTGGTTTTTAATATCAATAAAGATAAAGTTATCCATTACACGTTAAACTTGAGTAAATTACAAAGTCTTCAAACTTATTGTGCAATGACTTAACAATTTTGAAAAAATTTAATTCATCCTGACGGTTATTAACGTATTTTCACATAGGTCCTAATTATTTTACATAATTCCTCAGTTCTATGTCATAATTTGGGATAATTATAAACTTGAATTTTGAAACCAGACAGGATACTTTTCTCTGTATGCAAAAACTAGGAATATTACAAAAAACGTCTGAACTTTTGATGATTGACAATTGAGTAACACACCTTTGTTGATGAATGTTTTATTTTTTTAAATAAAAAAAATAATGTTACATTGATCTACACCCACTTATTTTCTTTTTTCAAGTACTTTTACCTGAAAGCCACTAATTCATCGTCTCTATCATTATTTTGTCTGTCACGAGTATTAAAATAAGTAAATCTATCTGATGGACATATAATGAATTTGAATTTTATTATATAACATGTTTGTTTTATTAATCTGTGTTGTAAGAAATATTTTTATTTCTTTAAATTATGAACCATTAAAAATTTCTTTCTGTTCCAGGTTTGCAACGAAAAAGTAGTTTTTCATGCGACTGGCTTTATTAATAAACCAACTACTTACACGTTTCCTTGCAAACTCTTAGCTTTTCCACTTGGTCTATCAAGAAAACTGGTTTTTAGTTTGAAAAAAGGAGATCCACTCTTAAAATTTTTGAACCATCAGTAAGTATTTTTGGATGAATATTTATTAATTAGAAGTCATAACAATGTTTTTTTCAGCATTCAGAAATACAGAGAAAGTGGTCTACTATCTTGGGAAAAAAGTTCACATTTTCCAATAAAAGATACCGAAAAAGATCATTCACCTCCACAATTAAGTACTACCGACGTCATCCCGTTGCTAGTGTTATTGTTTAGTGGATTTGTCATAAGCTTCATAATTTTTTTATTTGAAAAGTATCACAGACACTTAATATTGTATTTATTAAAAAAACCATGTAAGAAAATAAAAAAAATTAGAAAAACTAAGAAAACTAATAAATTATACAACAATGGAACGAAGTTTTCAGTTTATTCTCAATACAGAGAGCCGCAGCCACGCCCATTGTAGTATTATACTTCATAAGAAGCATTCTTGCACAAAATAGATAAATAAGACTTATATCAGCCGCATACACATGAAAATTAACAGAAAAGTGATAACAAACAAAAAATTGATGCACTGTGGTAACTTCTAACAATCTATTTTTGAAATTCTGGATCGTTATCTTAATCTTTATGTAGGATGCGTATTATTATGATATTTTTTAATGTAATAAAGCTTAAAAAGTGAGACGATTGCACTTCGAAAATTACTTTATCTAATAAATATGTTTGTATAAAATATGTTTTAATTTCGGTGACAAGTGTGAAAACATTGTTATACCTAGTGCAAATAATAAGAAGATTGTTTTCACTTTTAACTAGAAATGTAGATGTAAGATATCAGGCTACTTTGAAATTATTATTTTGATAATACAATTTTACAAAAGCGGGCATGAAATTGTTATTTATCATAACTTAGTCTATATTTGTTTGCTTATAATAATTTTATTTGGATCACCTAACTTCAATAATTCCGGCATTACTCATAAGGCAGAAAAATCATCAGACACGTGTTTGTTAGACAAGTCTACTATTAACTTATATAAACTAATTGGTAACTAACAAAGGTTTGTCTCCACCATTTTTCCATTATTTCTTTTTAAATGACTTTGTAAAAGGACGAAAATTCATTTAAGAACAGTCATAGATTCAGATGTGATTTTTAGTAAGGACTATGTTATACACTTACGTGGCACAATAGTGTTAGTGGAACCAAGAGAAAGCAGAACAAGATGGAAAAATAAAGATCAGAGAAGCCTGAAAATGACAGTACTAGCAAAAACCAAAAATAAATGCAAAAAAATATTTCATATTTTACATGATTCTTTTAACTTGAATTATATTTTTAATGATTTATTAGGAATGAATTTTTCCATAGTATCTATAGTCTACAATAAACAGTGTTTAGATTTATTAATCACGTTTTTGGATTGCTGAGTAAATGTGAGAATAAGAAAGAACCGAAGAGCACACTGAAATATCAGATTTCTTCGAGGTTTTTGCTAAAAAGTGTTTTAAACCCTAAAAATAGATATACATGTTAATGTAAAACTGTGTAATATTAGAGGCATCTAAGGTTCTCTGAAATCCTTGGAGCTAATGCTATGATTTTTTAATAAAACTCAAATTCTCTCTATATTGCAAGTATACATAATATACGATCAGTGCTCATCTTGTTATAGAAAAACAGGTCTCTTTTGCTTAAAATCTACTTGCAACGTAAATATGATTAAATTTTTTTATCAATAAGATTACAAGTGCACAGTATCAAAAAGTTTTCGTTAATATTTGTAGGTTACAAGTATTTTGTAAACTTAATTTTTTAATGTTGGAAATCACATTCTTATTTATCACAATTTACTTTTTTTTTTTTCTCGTCATAACCTTATTTGAATTACTTTATTCTAAGAATTATAGCAGAACTCAGAGCATAAAAAGATAAAGAGAACATTTTTTTTTGTTTTTTGACAAATTCATTATCAACTATCACAAACTCTTGGACAGATAACAAATTTTTCTCCACATTTTTTTCGTTCATCATCTTTCGTAATTTTGTCAAAAAAAGAAAAGCCATTGAGACACAGGAACAGGTTGAGCAGGTTTTTATTAATACAATTAAAACTACGAAAACTCCAACATACTTCGTTCAGAATCGTCAATGAAAAAAAAATTAAATAATGGAATAACATCACTTTATTCTTCATTTCTCTACATACTTATTTCTTCTAAGAATGTGATGGATTGATTTAAATTTAAAATGTTTTTAACGGTCTATACTTGATACTGACTCGTTCTTTGGAGGAATAATAATACATAAAACGTTGTCTGAGAGAAACCTTGCCTCAGCCATATTGAAATCCCACTGATCTAGGATGTTGTACGTCAAGGTTGTTTCTGAGGAAGAGTTATCATCCTCGTCTTGTTCATTTTCCTTGATACCCTTAAATAGCATAGGTCTGCCTCTGGCCTAAAAAATAAAACATATTGCTTTACTAAAAATGTTATTTTGCAATGGAATCAGTTAAATGCACATTAATATCATGGTACATCACAAGGCATCTGGAAGATATAACTCATCAACCGTATGAAACACATCAAAAGAACAAAAGAAAGAGGACATAGAAAAAGATAGTAAAGTTTATGGTGTCTCTGACAAACTCAGTGTCATCTATTTTCTTTTGATATACAGACTATAGAAAAGCCATTTTATGAAAATTTAAGATATCTTAGAGAAAGTGAAGTACATAAATGCCACCGCCAATGGGCATACCTTATTATTAGTAGTTGAGGTGCTGAAATTAGTGTTGGATATAATAGACAACTGTTTCAATTCTTCAGTAATGTTGTGGGACGAAATAACCTGACCAGCTAAATCTTGCTTCTTCATCTCGTTCTTAAAGAATAACTGTGTAATGCTTATTAAAAAAAGTCTGGAGAGAAACTAACGAGCTACGAATAATTTTCAGTGTTACTGCTATACGTGTCGCATGCGTGACAACATTACCGTGTATGATTCATATCTGTTATCTTGCCAACTGAAAATTATAACAGGCATTTTTGTTAATGATACCTTTTAGAGTGAACATTATCGTAGAAAATCGTGTAGTAAAATTGTTTCTCACTTTTTACTATCCATACTTTACAGTGCCGTCTTTAGACATAATCCAACGAAGCCCAGGCTTGGGGCCTTAAATACAAATTTTATGACCAATATTTCATTTGTGTTACATTACAACATTCAACTATTTACAGGAACTTTCGTTTTTAATACAGTTAGAGTCGTACTTCGTGGTCCTTAGATAACATTGTTTACATGAATATTAAAACCTGAAGTTATATATTTTCTTACATATTATACCTATGACTAACAATCACTGTTACAATTCAATTCTAGATGCAACTTTTTAGTTTCTTTTTAGCCATATTTTTTCTTTAACAATATCTCACGCGTACTTGTTTACACAAAAAAATCGTAGACCTAAGGTAAACACAACTTCCAACTTCGATGCCGCTCTATAAGGCTAGGTTAATCCAACATACTGAAAAGCCTGGCAATGATTGCAACACGGCCTGAAATCTATGGATCAGACACTGCCACTTAAATGAAAAATATGAGAAAAATTGAAAGAAAAAGTTAATGATTTAAGTAAAAAGAGCACCTTTTATTCTATTGGGAAAACTTCATATACTCATAAATATACTATTTGAATGATGCGTTTTCATCGTTACTGACATGCGGGAAAAATTGAATCGGATGGCCAGAATCATTGTCGACTAATTTTTACATTTCATTGATTTATAATGAAGCTTTATGCATATATTTAGTCCACATTCATTCTTCTTCAAGAAAATTTCCTTAAGAAATAAATAAGAATGAGAAAAATATCCTCCCCATGTGCGGATCAAACTCACAACCTCCTGTTTACGAGACAGTTGCTCTACCACTTGAGCTACCGAGGAGCTGTACATTCACTCGCACCGTAAGTTTTTAAAGTGGCAAAAATTGCAGTACTACCCCAGCAGTGCATGAAGCATAGAGTTAAGAGTCGTGCACTTTGGTATCCTGGCTACCGACGACACTGTTCTCTCATGGTTGAACAACTTACTTTACATTTTAACACACTGCGGTATTCTATTCTGTCGGGCGAAGCCGAGACAGGATGGCCGATAGTTTACTTATAAATTCAAAAACTGCTGTTTGTTGGATACATTATATTTCTAAATATTGCTGGTAAAATTCATAATTACTTTTTTTCCAAAAACTTAGAAAAATAATACATCAGGTCTCCTTTTTTGCGAAGCTCTTTCATAATTATTCTAAAGACAAAAAACATGTTTTCATAAGTTAAAATTTTTTTTTACAATTTGTTTTAATTTATATTCCACAGTTATGTCAGGTAGATATATCAAATTATATTTTCATCTGGAATCCTTCAATTTGTTTGATAAATAAATTAACCAATAATTTTTTGCCTAAAACTGTGTGGTTGATTAATATATATTAAAATAATGCCCAATACTTTTGTTTTCTTCCTTACTTGTATAAACTTCATTAATCCTGTTCTTAAAACCCCCATCCCCCTGCCAATTTTTAGGAGCCAGCTGCAACTCCTCTATCCTCCACACCTTCTGTTATTACGAATCTGCAATTTTCTTCTACTTCTCGGCCTCTTACACCTCATGCTCAGTATTTAAAATTTTTTATTTAAATGACTTAAGTAAATATAGGTCTAGGTTTTTTTTCATTTCTAGGATAATCCCTTTTAGTTGTATAACAATTTAAATTTCATGTATTTTTTTTACACTCACCTGGAGAAAATTATATTTACTGTATTCTCATGAATGAAGAATAAATT
>NW_019379753.1:28255-41295 GCF_000648655.2 Copidosoma floridanum | reverse complement strand
AGTGCCAAACTATTTAGTCTTGTATCTAGCATTGTGTTTCTGTGCTCATCTTTAAGAAATTTTAGAGCTGAAAAAGATCTCTCTCCAGTGCAGTTTGTTACCATCATACATAAAAATATTCGGAAACATATTTTAATATTTGGGAAAGTAGAAACTGAGAACTCTTTTTTTATTCTGGCTTACAAATCAATTATCGATGAATTACTTATTTTTCCTGATGTTTCCAAATAAAATTTGAAATGGACACATTCAGAAATCAACGATTCTGTATCTATGTTAATATCGTATTTTTCAGCTAGTGTTTCACACTTTTCTTTTATTGCTTTGTCAGTTATCTCTTGCAAATGGGAAAAAAAAACTAAAATTCTCATTGATTTTACTATACGCTAATTTTCGTTTTTTCAGGTTAACGGAAAGAGAATTCATAATGGGATAAAAGGTTTCGATTTTTAATGAACCTTCTCTGTTGAAAAGGGTTTCATCACTTTGTCCCTCGAATCTTGTTAATTTAACACTTCTACTCTTTAATCTAGTTTTTTTTTCATTAGTTGTTATTTTATTACTCTCAATGAATTCTTTGGTTTTGCTTATATAATCATCAAATGTATCTCTTAAATTATAAAGGTATTTCTCGAGCGAATCAAGTAAGTTAGCAAAGTTTTGTTAGTTGAATTGATTTTACACAAAACATCATCCTAAAAAATGGTAAGAAAAATATTATCAAATTGAGTTAGTTTTTCGAATAAACTTGAAGACTCGAGTCTAGTCTCACTTGATTGTGTTTTATCACTGGTAAGTAGCAACAGAGATTTAAAAATATTGACATAACTTCCACGGAGAGCAGTGAGAGCATCACTTATGGCTAACCATCTGGTATCGGATAACGGTTTTAGCAGCTTCTCTTTGTCACGTAGGACTGATACTAACTTTTGCCACCTGTATGTGGATGCCGAAATAAAAGTGTACAATTTCTGCACTAAATAGAAAAATTTCGTGACCACAGTACTACAGTCTAAGCTTTTAACGCTAATCAAATTCAAAGAATGGCCAGCGCAAGGTACATACTCAGCGTATTTATTTAACTCCTTTAGTCTATAGCGTAGAGGCCTGAATATTGTCCTGACATATTTGACGCATTGTCATATGACTGGCCACGACAGTTATTGATACTGATACCATTATCATTTAAAAATATTAAGACGACTTTAGACAAATACTCAGCTCCATGGCCATGCATCAAATGCCAAAAATCTTTGACGTGGACCATCATTGGTGACATAGCGAATAGTAAAAGTCAATTGGTCCTGATGTGAAATATCAGGAGTTGAATCTTCACTTATAGAATTAGTATATTACGTACCTAGGCCAGAAAGTGGGGCTATTACTGACCGCGCTATATTATCGCTATATTATCGCGGTAATGCGCGGTCAGATGTAGCCCCACTTTTTGTCCGTGGTACGTATACTTTTTTTCCTTACACCTCCGCCGAAAGTTCGTCACCACGGTTTTAGTTTTGTTAAAAATGATGGTTTAAAGATTCAGTCAAAGATTTAGTGCATTATGCATTATTGTTGATCGATCGGTGGCTCGAACAATCCCACTTAAATGCACGTAGATGAGTGTACATGTGTATAGGTATATCTACATATATAGCACTTACACGCTACCGATGACTGAGGAAAGGAAAAGGGAGGAGGGAGCTCTACGCTCGCCGAGACTGTAGTATATTATTGATCTAGGATGTTGTACGTCAAGGTTGTTTCTGAGGAAGAGTTATCATCCTCGTCTTGTTCATTTTCCTTGATACCCTTAAATAGCATAGGTCTGCCTCTGGCCTAAAAAATAAAACATATTGCTTTACTAAAAATGTTATTTTGCAATGGAATCAGTTAAATGCACATTAATATCATGGTACATCACAAGGCATCTGGAAGATATAACTCATCAACCGTATGAAACACATCAAAAGAACAAAAGAAAGAGGACATAGAAAAAGATAGTAAAGTTTATGGTGTCTCTGACAAACTCNTATATATATATGTATGTATTGTATGACTACTGATGCTTCTCGGTGCTGAATATATAACTATATATATCTGCGCACTTCGTTCTGCGCACATATGGCAGGACTGATATGAGGCTTTTTCTAGCTCAAAATCGGGTCAGATGGAACGAACTTTCGGCGGAGGTATAAGGAAAAATACTTTGCTGCCTTGACTTCATCTATTATATAATCAAAAATTTGTTTTGCCATCAGTTCTAAAAGTTCTTCTATGACCGGATCCTTTATTCGAATGATTTTCAAAATGAGTTTCTAAAAAAGAGTCGTATTCACTTATTAGTTAAAGCAATCCTAGGTAGTTGCCATTTTTTTTAGATCTTAGTTCTTGATTAGCTCCTCGAAAAGCTAAACCTCGAGATGCCAAAAATTTAATTGTGCTAACAAGTCGATGAATCACCTCCGTTCAATATTTCTTTTCATTTTCAAAGTGTAGCATTGATTGTTTATTGATACAATTAATAAAATTTTTTTGCTTGCTGTAAGCTAATAAACAATTTTTATGCTCTGCATTTTCTTTGTGCTCATGAATTCGTTTGATACCATTCCTCCAATCATCGAATCCGGATGAACTGAACTGATTATTTTGGGTTGACAATAATTTGCATACAAAGCAATATACTGATCCAGAGGATGGCGAATATAATAACCTTTCACGATTGATTGTCTCACCATTTTTTAGTTTACGAATACATAACGATACCGTCAGCATTATATTCTTTTTCTTACAATTTGGCTCATTGTATGTACGAATAGATTTTTCAAAAACATCATCAATATTTTGAAATATTGCTGGGCCTTTTTGGATACAATATGCAACAAAAGTATCACTATTCTTCCATTTAGCTGGATCTGTTGAATAAATGATTTCTTCACTATTCTCTGTAAAAATTCAAATAATTAAATTCATTATTTAACTGTGCATACTAATAATTTATTAACTTATTGTATTTAATACTTTTATTACTTTTTTTCTTTAAATTTGATTTTAAGTATATGTATTTAAATTGGTGAAAAACATTTATAAGTCATTCGTAAAATTAATCTAAAGAAAAATTATAGAACAATACTCAATTAAATAATTCTGGTTATTCAAAAGATTTTTAATATGTATGTATAAAATAAAATAATATATTATGCATAAAAATTATACATATAACAACAGCTTTGACAAGTTTTGGTATACTTTGCTCAGACAATTAGACCGGACTGTAATGATTCTGAAGAAATCTAGTAAATCAGGCTCGAATACAAGTTAATTAGTCGAGTTAACTGCTCAATTTGTGATTCAGATCGTTCTGAATCAGACAAGTTCCTAATGACTTATGAGGTCGAGAAAATAATCTGCCGACACAGCTAACGAGAGACTTAATAGCTTTACTGTCCTCTAACCTCAAAGTCGCACCTTCACCGCTTTGTTTTCGGTTATCGAGCAGTAAAATAGTATACGTAACTTGTCCGAAAGGCTTTTTTACGAACCTCGTTACGGCCCTCGCCTTCGGCTCGTGCCGCAAACTTCTCGGTTTGCAAATACAGCCTTTCGCAAACTCGTTCGTAATCTACTAAAGATATTGAAATACCTAAAAATGACCCAGGTGTTGATGTTCCAACTTGTTATCTATCAAAAGTGTTGTTACTGCAATTTAATTGTAAATCTTCATCATTGCTGCAATCCTGAAGTATTATCACCAATTAGAATAATAGTGAATCAAAACCTAATCAACAGTGGTACGAAAACATTTGAAAAAATGTACTTACTTGACGTGTCAATATCGTTTTGCCTGCGGCTATCATTTTGAAAAATCGTTACTTTTTCAATTTCAGTCAGCTCAGGGATACTTTCACTACCATCACTGTGATTAGTAACTGTTTCTTTTGGATGAAAAAACTTTGAAATTTTAGGCAAACTTGCTTGAATTTCTTCAAGATTCTCCTTCTTCTTTTCGGCTTTAGCTCGCTTTTCTGCACCACTTCGATGCATGCGTTTCATTGTATAATTTTATTTTTTCCCAAAATTTTATAATAAAAACTTTAAACCGTGTAGGTAACTTAAAACACAACACTTGTTTCAGCTAGCTTTCGCATAGATAGAGAGTTTGCACTGGTTTTTCGCAGCAGATGATATTGCCACTGTATATATACTCTGAACCGCCAGAGCTCTAGTTAAAAATGGTGGAATGAGAAAGAGAAATTCGAAATGAAAAGAATTAAGTTTTTTGAATAAGTTTTTGAATTAGTCGTTTGATGCACTGATAATTCTATTAAATTTTAAAGAAGCAAAGTTCTTGGGCAATCGTTGCTAGGCGTTTATTTTTATTGATTTGAATCTCCATTGCGTACACAGAAAAAAAAGTTACAGAAATTTTTATGATAAAAGTAACGGTAAAGCTGTGACCAGCTAATTTGCACTAAAATTTTCATCGTAATTTCACGATAATTTTTAAGTAGCAGAAAAAATAATCTCTATAGTCTGCTACACTTTTTGCCGTTAAGCTACGGTAATTTTTCCCTCGATTTTTCCCCTGTTTAAGGCTGCGGTTACACGGGGCGGAAAATTGCGCCGCACAACTTTGGCAGGACAGTCTTTCTATAACTACCTATATACACGGGGAGCTTTACTCTGATTGGCCAACCGAAATTCCATTGCGTAAATTTCCGTAGCGTGTACACACTGTACACGCAGCCTAAGAAAAAGATTACGTTGACGGTCGACAATGTAGGTAATTACATGAGTCGGGGAAGTTGATCTCAAGGTAAAGAATTTTTGCTTTTGCATTACACTTTTTAACCTTGATGAGATCAATGTGATTACCAACACTGTCGATGTCGACCTGTGGCGTCGTCTTTTCGCATGTAATTTTTTAATTAACTAGCCTTGTAAGGGTTCTATAGGAGGATCCCTTTTAAGATAGGAGGATCCACCATTTTTATCAAGATAGGATGAGTTCATAAAAAATCGAAGAAGAAACCTGAATTCTAATATTTATATTATGTAGGATTATGTAGGACATTGTTAAAAGGTAAAAAATAGGACTCTTACTTTACTTGCCAATGTTACATGATATGAAAAAAAATTAAATCTGAATTAGCGCTTTTAAATTTCCCAACTTTATTAATATGATAGGACGGATCATTAAGATGGATAGGATCGGTAAGTTTCTTAAGTATACTCTTTTTTGACTAAAGCTTACAGTAATTGTGACTGTCTGGATACCTCAGGGTGATCTTCTCTGGCCTGCTGTTGAAGCCCCAGACTAATCGGAAGAAAAATTACTAAGTCCAAAGCTTTGGAGCTAGTTGTAGAGATCTCTTCCAACGGCTCCTGGTATAACGTCGAAGACATTGGTGTCTAAATCACCTTTTTTTGCAGACTTAGTTGTTTTGGTGATCTAAGGTGGAGAGATCAGTAGAGATTGGTTCGTGAATCTTGCTCGTTGGAGACTGTCCTATTGGCTCAAGTTTTTTTTTCTTTCATAGTTGTTAGGTTCTCCCAGCGCAGATCTTGGAGAGGATCGGTGATTTCTGGTTGAATGCTTAGAGTCGAGAGGGTAATATAGGGTCGTCGGTGACCGGGGTTCCCAGCATTGCGCTTGTGACGACAACCAGTGAATGACTGACTTATAGTGGCCGTCTTTAGTTAATATAGTCTTCGAGTCGACGAATCGTTTTCGGAAATGGTAGTAAAAATGGATTTGTTGGCAAGGTAGTTTAAACTTAGGTAGCCCTTAAAAAACCAATGAGATTGATGGTTATATAGGGAACGTTAATACTTATAATGACCCTGAAAAGGGCCAGTGGTGAAACTTCCAGCTACTCCTTATTACTATTTTTGATGATGAAGAGCTGGCTGAAGGTAGCTTGACTCTTACCCTCGAAGTCTCTGTGTACGGAGACCGCGATGAAGGGAGGTACGCCGCTGATTAAAGAACATTTTGTCTTCAGATTGTTTTCTCCGGATAACCAACCGCTCATCGTTAGTCGGGAATATGGGCCTAGAGAATACCTTCTCTGTGGGTATGCCGTTGGGACAACTACTGAGAAGGAAGCCGTTGTGGCTGTCCGTGCTCCTCAGGGCATTGGAGAAGAGTGTCGTCGGTAACCGGGATACCCAGCTGCACAACTATCATCGATATTCTCAATGCAGCTCGACCAACTGTCGATAGCCAACTACAGAAATTTACGAGACGCTTCAGCCTATTATAACCACACTTATTTAAGTCTGTTGCAGGTAGCTTCTATTTTATGTCGACGCCACCTGGAGGATCCTACTGAACTAAAGTGAAAAGCTGGTGTATTTGCAAAACTTTGAGCTTGTTTATTGTTATTGTCATTAAATTTTTTTAAGATAAAAACCATACTAAAAACATCTGGGAAGTGTGAAGAGTCGGTTAGCAAAATTTCAGCAAAATCGGTTCAGTAGTTTTCGTGGTTAGCGATTACAATGGTTTTAGCGACTTTGCTTTATATCACTGAAAAAAAAAATCAGTTGGAACGACTGCCAAAGACGGTAGATATGATGAACTAGAAGTAGTAACTACTGTGGCCGTTAGGAGTACAGATCATAGACGGTTGTAGCAACAGATCAGCCAATAGTAGCTACTACAGCACAACGTATGTTGTTGTAACAGACAGTTTTTGTGCCTTTATTACGACATGAATATGTATTGATGATGAGTTTGTTAAATGATAAATGGTTGTTCATTGAACACACATACACACACACACACATATATATATATACAGGCAAGTATTTTAATTGTAGAATATTTAAAATTAAAAATCAAAGTTTGGAGCAAAACTGCCAAAATTTTGAAGAAAAAAATTTTAACTTTTGAGTTGTACGCATGGGTTACATCGGTACAATCAACTGCCAGAAATAATCCCATCTGTTTTCAATGACTTATGTGTATTGGTTGACAATTTTTATCACCATAACTGACTTAATTGACACCCAATACAACTAAGCTATTGAATATAGAATTGAAAACATTTGGCAACGTTAATTCACTAACTGTGGCAGTTGCACATTTAACTTTAATTCCTTTTTTGACTGATATTTTACATATAAAGCTAGCCTACTGATATTAATTTATTTGTCACCTATTTGTTAATTTTTTTATACTTATTTATGTATAGTTAATTAAATCGAATTTATAGGTTAAACTTACATTTAAATCGTTCGATGAACTGATCCAATTTCCACTGTTTAAGTTTTTGTTGAACAAAATCATCCATTGTTCAAATCACTGTTAGAATTTTTTAAATCCCCTTATTAATGCACTGTTCGAATCAACTCATCTTTTGTTCAATGGCTTTTTCAAATTAGGTTTAATATATATAGTTGAGCGGTAGTATCAACAGACTAAAGGTAGTAAGCATGACTACCTGTAGGTGCGGTAATAGCTACCAGAAGAGACAGTTACAGTTTCGGGTGCTTCTGCGCGTAAGGAATTTGCGCATTTTTCAACCGACCTCCTACCCTAATAAGCCCATGCTCATCGACGAAAGGGGAAAAAGCGGCCAACCTAGTATTATTTAAACCCTTCCCGTCTTTTAGCAGCTTATACTCAGTAGAGAACCGCTCCATCTGTATGGCACGCAGCAGCCGCCGTTCGACCTCAACACGCTCTTCGGGTGCGATAGTAAAAGTCTTTGGCTTCTCCGCTGTCCGAAATCGTTTGAACAAGCGCATGCAGTAAACTCCCGTAGCAACTATTGACGAAAAAGACGATAGTTTTCTGTAAAACGGCTCTGGATCTACTATATTGAGCAAGCAAAGATTCTTACGCATCCCAGGCAGATCAATGCTCATATCCAATCTAGACTCACGCCATGTGGCACTCGGCTACTGAATCCATGGATGCCCCTCGAACCATGTCTTGTTTTGCATAAACTCGGCAGCCGATTGCCCACGAGACAGCACATCTGACATGTTATCTTTGCCTCTTACATGCCGCCACTCGCAATCCTTTGACAATCTCTGCATTTCTGCGACGCGATTCCCTTCGAATACAGTCAGAGTTTGAGGATTCTTTTTTATCCACTGCAAAACGATCTCGGAGTCTGACCAAAATACGACGCGATTGATAGGAAAATTAAAACAGCGCTTGGCCTCATTAAATAGACGAACGAGAACTACCGCCCCGCATAACTCAAGCCGCGGAATAGTAACCTCTTTGACCGGGGCAACGCGAGAAATCTAGCCGTACCAAAATCATTCCTTCCTTGTCTATCGTCCTAATGTACAAGCAGGCCCCGTACCCGCGCTTGCTAGCATCGCGAAACCCGTGCACCTCAGTCGTGACCGCGTTCAGCAAAAGCAAAACCCGTGATATTGATAAGTTCCTGATCAATCCTGACTGTTCGGCAAAAGACCTCCATGCGGAGTGAAGCGCTTGAGAAACCGTCTCGTCCCATCCTACTTTAGCTTTCCAGCATTCCTGGATTAGAACTTTAAGCGATAAAATTACCGGACCTAAAAACCCGAGTGGATCAAAAATCTTAGCGATCTCCGATAGGATAAACTTCTTGGTAACCTTACTTGCCAACTCGATGGGCTTAACCGTAAAATTAAAGCTGTCCGCCCTTGAATTCCACGCTATACCCAACGTTTTTCGAAGGACCTGCTCGCTTTCTTCCTCTGCTGACTCGAAAGTGCGGTTCATGCTACTTTCATTCATTGAATTACAGTTCGAGGCCCATTGACGAATATTAAACCCCCCGCTAGCTAGCAGCTTTGTTATTTCGGACCGAATTTGAGCCAATTCTTCGAGCGAATTTCTGCCCGTCAGAAAATCATCCGCATAAAAGTCCCGATCTACGAGAGCACTAGCAAGAGGAAATCGCTCTTTTTCGTCCTTGGCTAGCTGTTGCAGGGTGCGAATTGCTAAGAAGGCCGCGGCTGATACCCCAAAAGTCACGGTATTCAACTGAAAAATCTCGGTTTTATTATTAAAAAGCCAGAAGAACTTTTGATACTTCCGATCAGCAGGATGCATGAGAATCTGCAGGTACATCTTTTCAATATCAGCTATAAGAGCGTACCGGTAACTGCAAAAGCGAAGCAAGTGATCGAATAACTTTGGTTATATCGTTGGCCCGGTCATTAATGAGCTATTTAATGAATTACCGGTGTCTGTTTTTGCCGAAGCGTCAAAAACCACGCGAAGCTTAGTCGTTTGGCTAGACGACTTAATCACCGCGTGGTGAGGCAGAAAATACCCTTCCCACGAATCGTCCTGCGCTCGAGATACGTAACCCCTCGCGACATGGTCCTCTATTACCCTTGAATAATCTCGGTACCGCTGAGGATTAGCCTGGAAGCTTCTCTGCAGCGACTGAAACCTACGCGCCGCATGACTGCGTGAGTTCCCCAATTTGACCACTGGAGTCCGGAACGGCAATCGAACGATATACCTGCCCTCCTTATTGTGCGTAGTATTTTTAACATAATGCGCTTCGCATTCTTTATCCTCTTGCTCGCGTATCGACGCTCCTCCGCAATCCTCGATCTCCCAGAATCGCGTTAATCTTTCGTTCAATTCGAGCAAGTTACATGAAACTGAATTACCACGTGCATCGTCGTGCCCCCCTACGATAATCCACCCCAATTACGTTTTCTGTAAGTACAAATCACAATTTCCTCGCGACAAATTGATCTGCCCGACTGATAAAAGCGACAACGTTGCCCCTGAGCCCATAAGCAAGTCCACCGGCCTTGGTATGTGAAACCGCGGGTCCGCTAAAGGCAAGTTTCGCGGAATCTCAACCGACTCGCGTTGGAAAACCTCCCTGGATAGTCCCTTCAGACAAGGTTTGCATACCGTTTATCGCACTTACCGAAACAGAGCATTTCCTAATCGGTAACTGCAGCCTGCGGCTTAAATCAGCTGTGATAAAATGTGCGGTTGAACATGTATCAAGCAAAACCCGAGCCTGAATGAGCTTACCATGCTTGCTTTTTATGAAAATAATAGTGCTCATCATAAGCTGCGAGTGCACGTGATGCGAAAGCGCGTTAAATGCTTTTTGCACTAGTCATGCCAACGAGTCGCCAGAACCATTTCCAGCGCGACCCTCACTATTTTTTGACGAATTTCGCGTACTAACCTCAACATGCAGCAGTGTATTATGGCAATAATTACATAACTGACAATGGCTGAGCGAGCATTTGCCTTCGTGAGCGCGTAAGCAATTAAGACAAAGAGCTTTAGACCGAACAAAAGCCTTCCGATCATTCACATTTAACGTCTTGAATTTTTGGCATGTATAAGTCGCATGATTAATGTTGCAGAAAGGGCATGGTGGAAGCGGAGGATTAGTCTCCGTTGATGTTACAAACGCACGGACATTGCCGTTATTTGTCTTTTTTGCCTTGACCGGACACGACGTGTCAGACGACCACTTTCTTCTCAACTTCTGACCAAAAACCATGGGCAGAGAGGCTACCGAAGGTAGCTCTCCATTCCCTAGTGGAAGCATCGGAAAAGATGGTCAGATCAAAGGAGGAGCCCCTAATCTTATTTATCGAAGACATAACGGACGAATGCCACCAGTGTAACTTGCTCCTGGATCGGGATGACAGCACTACCTTATTTTTTTTGCGATACCCAACTAACGATAGAGCCTCTTGTTTCTGAAGCTCCAGTTGCTTATAAAAAAGCCAGCCATAATCGACGGCTGGGCAGGCCACTATTAAAGTTCCAATGAGCTTGCTAAGATCTTCGAGAGAGAGTAAACCTCGAGACAGGGTCTCGCCAACGAAAGCATGGATCCTTGATCTTTTTTCTTGAGGATTGATAGTTGCCTTGGTCGTGAGCATAACAGAATGCCTAAAAATCGTATCTCTTATTTAGGCTCAAGATCGCTCTTTTTCCAATTGATCAAGAGGCCCAGACAAAGCAGCAAGGATACTAGTAATTTACTGTTCCGTCTGCAATCCTTCCTTACCTCCATTACCAAGAAGTCGTCTAAATAGGCAACCACCCTGATGCCCTTTTTTCTTAAGTAGGTTAGGATAGGTCTCATTACCTAAGTAAACACCCAAGGAGCCGAGGAGAGGCCAAAAGGCAGGCATCGAAATACTTAGAGTATTCCTTGGTGTACTAATCTAAGAAACTTCCTGTGGTCGGCGCGGATGGGGATCGCGAAGGAGGGTAGGCCTTTGAGCATAAAACCGGACTTAGAGCATAAAACCTGACTTTGAGCATAAAAATCCAAATCTATACGTTATGTAAGCAATCCTACCTATAAATTTTTATTTTCATCGATTTATGCGTTCTGTGAGTGGTTGAGATCTGTCTTGGGAGCGCAAATTTGAAAATGAGATTGAATAACTAATATTTTTAATTTTTGCATTGCATAAAAATTTCAACTATTCATTTCACAGTGGCAAATTATTCAATTGTTCTGACAAAATTGAAAAATTAAATATTTGTTAATAATAGTGAGGGGGTTATCGTGCGAAGAACGTAGGGGTGGAGCTCCTTGTGTATGGTTAAATAACATTGTTACAGTTACGGCTCTATCTAGTTTTTGTATCTTAGCATTCCCGTTACTTTATAAAAAATGTAGACCATACTGAAAAATGTTTGTTGCATCTTCCCAAAACCTTTAAATTCGAGTGTACTGTACATGATAGCTTTTTAGTTTTTTATAACAATCCTAACTTTAAAAAATCTCGCAGCGTTATAAAACATAACTTTGCTTTTCTTAACAACAATAAAAAAATCAGACGACTGATACTGAGTTTACAGGTAAAATTTTATTTGATGTTTGATAAATAGATCAATTTAAGTGAATAAACAAATCTAAAACTGCATACTCAATAATATTATAACATATTATCACAAAATGTTTGGCAACGTAAGAATCCAGTTTTGAAAATTATTTATAAGTAAAAATAAGAATTGTTTAAATTATCTTTTGAAATATTGACCTCAAAATTTTGCCTAATGATCATTAATGATGTTGCCAAGTGCATGTGATTTCGGATTTAGTTGATTCAACCACACACATACACACACGCGTGTATACTCCTATGGTGAAGTTATAACAATGACGTAATATTTGTTGTATTTTTAATAAAGTGCAATCAAAAAACCTGTATTTTCATTATTTTTTAATGTATGAGGTAAGAATATTTTTTTATTAACTATGTAGTTAACTAATCTTATATTTTAATGATTTTGAAATCTATATATCCTCAAAGAAATCATTAATTATATATTTTCTTATCAATTAAAATTATTATTGCTTGGTTTTTTATTTCGAAAAATATAAAAGGTGATGCATATAATATTATTTATAAATAAAATACGCGTTAAGGCAAACAAACACCAGCGATTCTAAACCCAACAGTTAAGTATTACTTATAAATAGAATGTGTACTTAGGCGAGTAAGTATCGGCGATTAGAAATCCAACATTTGTTCACTATATTTATAATTAAAACGTGCTCTTAGGCGAGCGAGCATTGGTGATTAAAAACCAAACTGTTTTGTCGTATTATTTAATTATAAACATAATGTAACTACAGGCAAGCAAGCAAGCATTTTTTTAAGGTAAGACCTCCGAGTACCTTATTAGTCAAATTACTGCGCGAGTTCGAGTTTGACTTCGGCAGCAGTGTCGATAATGCAGACAACTTGTGTACCCGCATCAGTGCGTAAACATTATTTCAAAAATTTTTGAAATAATGAATGAACATCAAAAAGATTCTGCAAACAAACTATCCAGGCACTCGTTACGTCAAATTCTCATCGATGCCTATAATAAGGATATACAATGTGGAATCAAAATTTTACTATCAACGAGCATTAATCGTAAAGTACGAGTAACGTCTTCCCTTGATGTTGTTAATATTATAAATAATACAATAAAAAATGTAATTACTAGTTTGTAACATTTACTCATTCATTATAATTTAACAAACATTAATGTGATTAAAAGCTGTGTTCATGAGATTGTACAAAAAAAATTT
>NW_019379753.1:14267-25382 GCF_000648655.2 Copidosoma floridanum | reverse complement strand
GCTGTTGCCCTATCTCCAGCGTTACGTTTAAATTTATTTATTTACTTATTTATACATTGCGGAAACACACTGCGATATGCAACACCAAGCTTATGTATTTATGATTTAAAAAATAGGCAGTTTAGGCACTCTTTGAATATTTATTTATAACATTTTTTTATTAACACATTTATAATACTTTTTAACTATCGATATTTTCGTAAGTTGTTCTCTTCAAGTCCAGTATAAAATGTATAGGTATTGAGCAATATACATACTTATTACTGCTAATTAGGGAAAAACGGCGTATTTTCAGCGGAGGAAGAGAAAAATCATATGCGGGTCTTGTGAAAAAGTTACGGCATCATCTCCTGGGTGTTTGCCTCCCTCGCCGTCGGCTCGGGAGGCAATTGCACAATGTCGTACTTCACTCCCTTGTTGCGTAATATACTATTTTTTTCTAGCATCGCAAAGTGCACTATTAAATGCAACTTATCAAATTTTGTAATTAAAATATTTCGTTAATTTATCTCAATATATTATCAAATAATGTGAATACTAATACAGTAAGTAACGAGATCAGTCTACTTACCTCTAGTTATAGTACATTACCAATTACTAACTCAAATAAATATCTCGTAGAAAAATAATTATTAGGTAGTGTTAGACACCACTGAGAGAGACGTGTTTTAAGGGAAAAAACATTAATATCAATAATGATGAACTGCTACAAATACGCCTAATATTTTCTGCGTGAATAAAATAAAATATTCTTTTCACGTCAGAGCTTTCAAGTTCAATGAAATCTATAGGGTTAAAAAAGTTCGAAATTTATCATAATTTAAGTCCAGTATAAAATGTAGGTATTGAGCAATATATATATATATGTAGTTATCACTACTACCACTTCTTGTTTTTTTTAATTATTCAACCATCAAGTTACACTCGCAAGACTTAATACCAACAAAGAGTACTGCAATTTTTGCCAGTACTGGGTATTATTTTATGTTTAACTTATTGTTAAGAAATAGTAGTTTTTATACCTAGAGCCCAGGTAATTCTTAGGTAGCGATTGTTTTACATTTAAGCTACAGTTACAGATAAGAATAATGCTAAGGTTTAAAATGATTTTAAAAACTATGATTTCCATTTTCTAAGGCTTGAATCCTCTTTAGCTTCTATATGGTTTTGTAAAAGTAATTTTTCACTGTATACATTAGGATGTTGTGTGCAAAGTATAAATAATAATTTCTTGTAACGCTTTAAGTTTGTTTTGCAGATAGAATAAATTCCGTTAATATTTTATGTATAGAATTTATTTCAATATTTAATACACAATTTTTACTATTTGTTTATGCAAAGAGACCTTAACAAGTTTGTGACAATGTAAAGCTAATATTTATATTTTTACTTTAAAAGTAAAATAATATACTTAACAGTACAACTTTACTAAATTGTAAATTTAAATGGTTACGAAAACACTATTCATATAATAATAAACTTATTAACCAAAAAAAATAAGCGTATCCTATTCAAACTTCTTACAACAGATATATTTACAAAACACATATTCTTGTACCACAATCAACTCATGGCTCAATTTTTCGAATTAATAATGACTTAATTCTAAAATGATGTATATACTCAAATAAACTTAAACTGTCTAACGTAGTTACAACTTAACTTCAACATAAATAAACAATTTTCGGCCGCAAGAAAAATGATCAATATTCTGCAAGTAGTATTAAATAATACATGCATGTGTTGCATCATATTTTATTTCACAATTTAAAGTTAAAAGCATACCTTTTTAATTCCTCTATGTTTAATTGTATCATTTCTCAATTTTTCAGGCAGATTTTTTAAGCTTATTTTGTTAGTGTTGAACTGATTATCTCATATTTTCCTGCAAATATATAAAAAGATGTTTAAATATATATTTAATATTTTTCTAGCAATATCTTATACATGAGAAAATTTACCAAAAATTTTCTGTTTCCGTCCCCCCTTTATCCATACAAATTTTTTTCTCATTGAACATGGTGTTGTAAGCAAAATAAGCCTCATCTCAAATCTCAAACATAATGTTTATTTTAAAAAATTGGATAAAAACTGTACATTATTTGTGGATTTTCTCATATATATACGTACTAAGGCGGTCATTAATTATATTTCCACTTATGCCGGTAAAAATCATTTCAATTTTTCTAAAAACTTTTGAGAAAAATGAAACTGAAGCAATGTTATCTGTGTTTTGCATTTCTTAAATCACTTACAGGTTTTAATAGCATTTATATTGAAGGAAGCGTTGATATAGTTCATATCTTACTCCTAATAATTGAATATAATCGATTTTATATTTATAAATATTTTTTTCAAATTTTAATTAAAAAATATGTGAATGACATTTAACACTAATGTCAGACTGTAAAAAAGTGGCTCTTTCACTATTTTACTCTCGAAAAATTTATAATTTTATAATTTTTTATGCTTACATATCAAATAAGTTTTATTTAATGTTCCTTTATATGTAAAACGAATGAGAAACTTTAGGGATTTTGAAACAAGTCAAAAATAGATCAAGATGCTTTGCATCCAGTCAGCGCAAAAGTTTCTGGGTACTAAGTGATAATACCTTAGTGGTCCAGGTAAGTAACAAATCTTTTTTTTAACAATGACCACCTTAATATGCTTGTAAGAAGACTAAAATATACCATCTGTGTAACGAAGCGTAAGTTTTAATGGTGGGGTATAAAATTCATTCTCATTGTCTGTAACCACAAGTTGCTGTTGCCCTATCTCTTTTTCTAAACCTGGAAAAATATATGGATTTTATTACTAATATCTTATTTAGTAATGAAATAATTACATAAAGTTTCAGTGACATTGATTTGAATTTTAACGGTCTAACTATAGTTTTCTAGTCTTATGTAAAGTACGTCGTAGATAGTTTAAAATATTTTGAGAAAATCACATGTTTTAATGTTACAAAGCATTTACAAGGTTTAAGGAATTGACCAAACCTTAAATTGGCAGGAGTAATGAACATTTAAGTATGAAAACATCAGAAGTCAAACGAAAAACAAACGATCTGAATTATAAAATTTTTTTATAAAATATAAAAAATCTGTTGTTCTAAGCATCCATCAAAAAACTAAATAACCAAACATAGCTACTTATGTAATACGTTTTGTATAATTACATTTAAGTCAGTAATTTATTTTTCGTAAGATTGTGATAAATGGTTGTCTATACACAAAAGTAAAATATAACAGTTTCGGTTATTCAAAGATATACATATATTGATGTATATTATAAGCCTCAGCTGTGAATAAATTGATTTTACCAAATGAATTCTTTTAGGCACCACATTGTCCACAGAGACACGTACTGATACATATCTTGCTGTACATAATCTGTTGATGCGTCATATTATATGATAAGTAATATTGTAAGTATCGTACAAGTTTGTGACTTTTTGTTAGCGCTCAAATAGACAAGTTGTTGATTTTTTGTTCGTGCTGTTTGCTGTTATTTTAATTTTATATTGTTGTGACCTTAAATTCTAGTGCACGTGATTGACCGAAGTAGGCCGAAACGTTGTGCAATTAATAAATATATATATATTTATATCGAGTCCACTTGCGTTTTTATTAAAATAATGATTATAAATTCTTGCCCCCCCCCCCTCATTCTCTTTCCACACTTTATTTGTACCTCCCCCTCAGCCCTTTTTCGCCACCTCCAATGTGTTCCTACGTCTGCTCGCCCCCTTCCTCACTCTTTTTTCACACTTTTCTTCAGCTATTTGAACATTTCTTTAACAAAAAGTAATTTCTCCTAAGTCATCTGTTTTTTGCACGCTATCAATATTTTCAGGTGTAGGTAAATTAAATGATTCACAAAACTTGTCTTCCATAGCAAGAATTTTAGTTTTGTGCAAAAGAGCAAATTTTTCGATAAAAAATGAAATCTATAAACTGGGTTTTATATGTATTGCAAATATTTTTACCCGAAATATTTTCTGAAAGTAAAAGCATGCGAAAAATTGTCTCAATCGATAAGGCAATTCAATAATAGTAGCTTAATTAGTAATAGTATTTCATCAATCCTATTGCTATAGCAGTATCTATAAATATTTTATGAATTATTTTATAAAGTTGAACGTGATTAAATCGAGTACCGACAAGTGAGTGGAGGAGCATCGAAGCTCACAGCATGTTTGTCCTTATCAACACATAAAACCGCGCTTAAATGCATTTACTTTACACACACGCGCGTTATGCGAGTTTCATATTTTGCTCTAGATTCTCGCTCTCTCTCCCCCTTCAAAACCAAGTTCTTAGTCTGTCTCGCCCATCTTCGACATTGTTCGCGTCCCGACGCCTGATTGACACTCGAGATGAATAACACCTCCGCTAATTGGTGCGCATCATTAGAAAGGGGGGGGTCTGAGGGAGAGAGAAAAGGTCGGACCACTGGAAAAACTCGGTAGGCCTCGTACAGTCCGATACTTGCCTCTGTACAGAGCGGTCTCCAGCTGTTTCTGAGAAATCGTGTACGTAGCTTGTCTTGGGTAAATTTTGCTTGTTTGAGTTTTTAAGTTTTTCGTTGCGCCGTGACGCATTAACGTGTTTTTTTGCATCATTTTGTCTTTGTTCGTCTGAATCTAAAATACAGCCGCGTGCTACGTCAACCTTCACATTGAGCTGTGAGCACCCACGGCGAACGTCCGCACTTGCAGAACCGTGGTACGAAGACGAAAAGGAGAACAGTGTGGATGTGCATTTACACTCACACTCTTACACATTTACACCTCCATATCTGCACACCAATTCAAACCAGGTTGTTATTTTTTTTCTCTTCAATTTTGTATCGGTCGTTTTTTCCTCTTAAGGGGTTTTCTTGCAAGAGGTTCCTCCTTTGAGCCATAAATTATATCTTCATCAGTGGCTTATAAATAGTGTTTTTTTATTTAGTTTAACCCAANCCCACAAGAAAATTACAAGCGTCATGTGATTCGCGCATTTCTACAGTAAGTAGTCGCCGAAACCCCGAAGAGCTCGGACTGTGTCTATCTTATGTGGCAAAATAAATATTTTTGTTTACCTTTGTTCAGGGACGCTCGGTAATGGAGCACGAAAGCCGCGCCCAACGAGCCCTCGAAAAATTATCCGTGCTCGAGTGGTACAAGCAGAACGTACGGCCCTTCAAGATCCTCAGGCCCAAATCCGAGGACAATCACCCGTGGAGAAAAATGAGCACCCAGCAGCCGAAGAAACACTCATTCGTCTCGAAGGAGTCGCTACATGGTAAGTGAATAAATATAATATTGATGACTCACACTTATCTGATCGAACGATCGGTAATTCCAGAGGCCGCGAGTTGCTGTAGCGATTTGCTCGACAAGCACTCCTTGGACGGGGGCTACTCCTCGGAAATTAGCTGCAACTGCTCGGCAAGCTCCTCGAAGCCTACAAGGGAGTTGGAAAACAGTGACAGCCCCCCAGTGCGCCTCTACGAGCCAAGCCAAGGGCCCCCAGTGGTCTCGCGCGCACCGATGAAGGGCCTCACCCTACCCCGCGTCTCCCCCTCGCGCAAGTTGCCCAACATCAACATCCCCCTTCCTCCGAAGGACATACCAGACCTGAAGGACGATTTTTCTCCGGCTGCCGTGGAAGAACCCACCAAACCGAGTAAAAATCTCGAACGGCCGATGTCTCCTTGCAGCCGATCTAGCGATAATAACAGCAGCCCCAACAGCAGTGAGAGCCAGGGACAGGTGTCCAGTGGATCTACGGCGATCGAGGTGGAGAGGACGAGTTACACCAGCTTCTCTTTGGCGGAGGTCACGCTAGGAGGTGTCACTCCACGCATCTACCCGATGTCCGCCGATCTCAGCGATGAAACGGAGGGAGAGCCAGCGACTATGACAACGACACCCAAGAAAATGGAGCCGCAGAGCAGCAGCGCATTGGACTCCAAGTTTCTACTCGCTCAGAAAAAATCGAGCACCCTCCAGCAGATCGTCCAGTCGAGGCGTGGCCGGGCGAAGGACAACAGCAGTTTCGTCCGGAGCATGATCGACGAGCTCGAGCGTACCTCCGCGAAATCATCTCGGGGCGATGATGACCCACCCACGCGGGCTACTGCAGGTTCAACCAGAACAACGGCCGAGGGAACAGCCGAGACGGATGAGGTTGTGTGGATACCCGTGTCCATCGTGGAGCTCGACGAGGAGGTCGAGAGGCCCAGCTCTCCGTTACTGGCTGGCCCGAACTACGACCGATGCCGCGAGGAGCCCCGGTCGGACCGGAAGGTGAAGCCGATGGCCACGAGCACCCTCCGTCTCCCGCCGTCGAGCGCCAGAAGGATCCCACTGCGGATCTTGGGTGGCCTTAACGTCAGGGCCTACTCGCCGGCGGCCTTGATTCCCACTGGCCGGATGACTGCCGACGACCGCAGCTGCTGCCGTTATCGGACAAACTCGGTATCTTCGTCGTCTTCGTCGTTGTCGTCGACGGAAGTCTGCCACGACTCCGAGGGGATCACCGAGAAGTACACCTACGAGCCGGCTTACCCTCATCGCGGCTTCGATTACCGCATCAGCGGGACTAGGAGGTCTATTTACGTTTGAGATTATTTTGAACATTTTTGTTTTATCGATGTACGAGGTACTTGATTTTCTCCGTGTGATATATATGCGTAGTGCCATATGATAGGTGATAATCCTGCGATTGGTGATAGTTATTTTGAGAAATCATATCGTATATAGCTGTTACTATTTAATAGGTGTAAATATTATAAGTTTGAGTGTACATATATATATGTGTATGTAGTTCATAAATGTAACTTAACTTTATTGCGATTGACTTTATCGTTACATGTTGTTTTTACCATGAAATTTCGCTAATTATGAACAATAATTAAATTTGACGATTCCAAATGGAATAAAAGCACCATTTGTTTTTATCAGTTGTTGCGTAAATTTTAAATATTAAAGAAAAGATTTTATATTAACGCATATGATTGTAGTTATCAACACACACACACACACACAAAAGAAGTTCATTCAATTTATGTGGATTTAAAAACAATGTAATTCTTTACTTTCTGATTTCGTACACATACGCTTTTCAAAGAATTTATTTAAATGTACTTAGTTGTATAATGTTTAGTATTAATATTTTTTGTGCCAGCGAAATATAGACCCATATACGATTATATTTAAATAAATGTAGAATATATCTAAAATCATAGACGTATCTTATCATGATTGGCCGACCAAAGTTAGAAGTTGTTGTTATTATTATAGTGAATTTCGTATTAAGTGATACCAGAGCAAAAGTTTTAATAAATTCCATGTAGTCTATCTTTTGTAAAAAAAGTTCTATGCGTGATTTTATATTATTTTTTCCGTTATACCATGCCGCTTCTGTTCTACCATCCCTTTTTTTTTCCTCAACTCTGTCGTTTTCCTTGTTAATTATTTGTATGTCCAAAAATTACTTCATTTTTTTTTAGTCAGGGAGGTTGCCGTTTCTATAGATTCTGCTCAACCTTTCTTTTAAAACATAAAAAAAATTTACTATGTACATTATTTATTTTATGTAGTTCGCACGCTTACGCGAAAATTTTATTTTGCTCGTTTTACATATGAACGCGACAAAAATACGCCTGCAGAGCAGTGGTAAAATCATTTGTTCGTTCCTCTAAAAACACAAAGTACTACCTACAAAGCAACGTTACATGTAATATTACGAAACGCTATACTAACACACCAATACAGTTACGTAGCGTAAACGAATCCCACAAGAAAATTACAAGCGTCATGTGATTCGCGCATTTCTACAGTAAGTAGTCGCCGAAACCCCGAAGAGCTCGGACTGTGTCTATCTTATGTGGCAAAATAAATATTTTTGTTTACCTTTGTTCAGGGACGCTCGGTAATGGAGCACGAAAGCCGCGCCCAACGAGCCCTCGAAAAATTATCCGTGCTCGAGTGGTACAAGCAGAACGTACGGCCCTTCAAGATCCTCAGGCCCAAATCCGAGGACAATCACCCGTGGAGAAAAATGAGCACCCAGCAGCCGAAGAAACACTCATTCGTCTCGAAGGAGTCGCTACATGGTAAGTGAATAAATATAATATTGATGACTCACACTTATCTGATCGAACGATCGGTAATTCCAGAGGCCGCGAGTTGCTGTAGCGATTTGCTCGACAAGCACTCCTTGGACGGGGGCTACTCCTCGGAAATTAGCTGCAACTGCTCGGCAAGCTCCTCGAAGCCTACAAGGGAGTTGGAAAACAGTGACAGCCCCCCAGTGCGCCTCTACGAGCCAAGCCAAGGGCCCCCAGTGGTCTCGCGCGCACCGATGAAGGGCCTCACCCTACCCCGCGTCTCCCCCTCGCGCAAGTTGCCCAACATCAACATCCCCCTTCCTCCGAAGGACATACCAGACCTGAAGGACGATTTTTCTCCGGCTGCCGTGGAAGAACCCACCAAACCGAGTAAAAATCTCGAACGGCCGATGTCTCCTTGCAGCCGATCTAGCGATAATAACAGCAGCCCCAACAGCAGTGAGAGCCAGGGACAGGTGTCCAGTGGATCTACGGCGATCGAGGTGGAGAGGACGAGTTACACCAGCTTCTCTTTGGCGGAGGTCACGCTAGGAGGTGTCACTCCACGCATCTACCCGATGTCCGCCGATCTCAGCGATGAAACGGAGGGAGAGCCAGCGACTATGACAACGACACCCAAGAAAATGGAGCCGCAGAGCAGCAGCGCATTGGACTCCAAGTTTCTACTCGCTCAGAAAAAATCGAGCACCCTCCAGCAGATCGTCCAGTCGAGGCGTGGCCGGGCGAAGGACAACAGCAGTTTCGTCCGGAGCATGATCGACGAGCTCGAGCGTACCTCCGCGAAATCATCTCGGGGCGATGATGACCCACCCACGCGGGCTACTGCAGGTTCAACCAGAACAACGGCCGAGGGAACAGCCGAGACGGATGAGGTTGTGTGGATACCCGTGTCCATCGTGGAGCTCGACGAGGAGGTCGAGAGGCCCAGCTCTCCGTTACTGGCTGGCCCGAACTACGACCGATGCCGCGAGGAGCCCCGGTCGGACCGGAAGGTGAAGCCGATGGCCACGAGCACCCTCCGTCTCCCGCCGTCGAGCGCCAGAAGGATCCCACTGCGGATCTTGGGTGGCCTTAACGTCAGGGCCTACTCGCCGGCGGCCTTGATTCCCACTGGCCGGATGACTGCCGACGACCGCAGCTGCTGCCGTTATCGGACAAACTCGGTATCTTCGTCGTCTTCGTCGTTGTCGTCGACGGAAGTCTGCCACGACTCCGAGGGGATCACCGAGAAGTACACCTACGAGCCGGCTTACCCTCATCGCGGCTTCGATTACCGCATCAGCGGGACTAGGAGGTCTATTTACGTTTGAGATTATTTTGAACATTTTTGTTTTATCGATGTACGAGGTACTTGATTTTCTCCGTGTGATATATATGCGTAGTGCCATATGATAGGTGATAATCCTGCGATTGGTGATAGTTATTTTGAGAAATCATATCGTATATAGCTGTTACTATTTAATAGGTGTAAATATTATAAGTTTGAGTGTACATATATATATGTGTATGTAGTTCATAAATGTAACTTAACTTTATTGCGATTGACTTTATCGTTACATGTTGTTTTTACCATGAAATTTCGCTAATTATGAACAATAATTAAATTTGACGATTCCAAATGGAATAAAAGCACCATTTGTTTTTATCAGTTGTTGCGTAAATTTTAAATATTAAAGAAAAGATTTTATATTAACGCATATGATTGTAGTTATCAACACACACACACACACACAAAAGAAGTTCATTCAATTTATGTGGATTTAAAAACAATGTAATTCTTTACTTTCTGATTTCGTACACATACGCTTTTCAAAGAATTTATTTAAATGTACTTAGTTGTATAATGTTTAGTATTAATATTTTTTGTGCCAGCGAAATNGAGGCTCTTTTACAGTCAAGCTTGAATCAGATGGCGCCAGGGCACGTCGTGGCTGTCATGGCCGTCTCACTCACACAACATTACTTTTCAGTATTGTATGTATATAGGAAATTAAAGTGTAGTGGTAAAGCGCAATATTTGAAATTTTGAAATGAATAAGGAAGACAAAAAAGAATATTATGGGAGCTTAAAAGTTTCAGAATTGAAAACGCTTTTAAAAGGGAAAGGAGCAAGAGTCAGTGGAAGAAAAGCAGAACTCGTGGAGACAAAGTGGTCGAGGCATAAGGGTGCCTGTACATGGGAAACCTGGAGTCTGGAGAATGCCAGTCAAAGCTTCGGCGGGCGATACAATTCAAATTGATAGAGATCAATATTTTTTTTTTTCTTGCATTCTGTACACCAGACACCTTATTTTCAATGAAACTAGACTCTGAAGTCGTATTTTGATTTTAGAAACTGATTTTAGTAAAAAGTTTTAAAAAATTTCGAGTCAGTATAACAAACGACTAGTCGGTAAACAGGGAAATTGCAGTAACAGGCTGCCAGCAAAAACTAGTCATTTGTTATACTTACTCGAAATTTTTTACCAAAATCAATTCTGACATTAAAATGCGACTTCAGACTCTAGTTTCATTGAAAACAAGGTGTCTGTTGTACGGAATGCAAGAAAAAAATATATTGATCTCTATCAATTTGAATTGAATCGCCCGCCGAAGCTTTGACTGGCATTCTCCAGACTGCAGGTTTCCCATGTACAGGCACCCTAAGCCATGACTTGGGAGCGGCAAAAATGTTGGTCTCCCAATTGCTTCGAACCACTTTTTTTTTATCACACTATCAGAAGGAAATTTAAATTTCACTTTCTTATCGCAGGATATTACACTGCACTTCATTTTTCCTACTATCTTTAAACGTAAATGCAAACAAAAATTGTCTGCAAACAACAGCAATCATTTACAAAGGTTATGTCTTCTGCTTTGCTCATCACACAGATAGGCTCACGGACACAATACACAACTGTAAATTTGACGGTGTGTAAGTGCGACGGCCATGACAGCCGCGACGTGCCCTGGCGCCATCTGATTCAAGCTTGACTGTAAAAGAGCCTCATA
>NW_019379753.1:0-10331 GCF_000648655.2 Copidosoma floridanum | reverse complement strand
GCGAAAATTTTATTTTGCTCGTTTTACATATGAACGCGACAAAAATACGCCTGCAGAGCAGTGGTAAAATCATTTGTTCGTTCCTCTAAAAACACAAAGTACTACCTACAAAGCAACGTTACATGTAATATTACGAAACGCTATACTAACACACCAATACAGTTACGTAGCGTAAACGAATCCCACAAGAAAATTACAAGCGTCATGTGATTCGCGCATTTCTACAGTAAGTAGTCGCCGAAACCCCGAAGAGCTCGGACTGTGTCTATCTTATGTGGCAAAATAAATATTTTTGTTTACCTTTGTTCAGGGACGCTCGGTAATGGAGCACGAAAGCCGCGCCCAACGAGCCCTCGAAAAATTATCCGTGCTCGAGTGGTACAAGCAGAACGTACGGCCCTTCAAGATCCTCAGGCCCAAATCCGAGGACAATCACCCGTGGAGAAAAATGAGCACCCAGCAGCCGAAGAAACACTCATTCGTCTCGAAGGAGTCGCTACATGGTAAGTGAATAAATATAATATTGATGACTCACACTTATCTGATCGAACGATCGGTAATTCCAGAGGCCGCGAGTTGCTGTAGCGATTTGCTCGACAAGCACTCCTTGGACGGGGGCTACTCCTCGGAAATTAGCTGCAACTGCTCGGCAAGCTCCTCGAAGCCTACAAGGGAGTTGGAAAACAGTGACAGCCCCCCAGTGCGCCTCTACGAGCCAAGCCAAGGGCCCCCAGTGGTCTCGCGCGCACCGATGAAGGGCCTCACCCTACCCCGCGTCTCCCCCTCGCGCAAGTTGCCCAACATCAACATCCCCCTTCCTCCGAAGGACATACCAGACCTGAAGGACGATTTTTCTCCGGCTGCCGTGGAAGAACCCACCAAACCGAGTAAAAATCTCGAACGGCCGATGTCTCCTTGCAGCCGATCTAGCGATAATAACAGCAGCCCCAACAGCAGTGAGAGCCAGGGACAGGTGTCCAGTGGATCTACGGCGATCGAGGTGGAGAGGACGAGTTACACCAGCTTCTCTTTGGCGGAGGTCACGCTAGGAGGTGTCACTCCACGCATCTACCCGATGTCCGCCGATCTCAGCGATGAAACGGAGGGAGAGCCAGCGACTATGACAACGACACCCAAGAAAATGGAGCCGCAGAGCAGCAGCGCATTGGACTCCAAGTTTCTACTCGCTCAGAAAAAATCGAGCACCCTCCAGCAGATCGTCCAGTCGAGGCGTGGCCGGGCGAAGGACAACAGCAGTTTCGTCCGGAGCATGATCGACGAGCTCGAGCGTACCTCCGCGAAATCATCTCGGGGCGATGATGACCCACCCACGCGGGCTACTGCAGGTTCAACCAGAACAACGGCCGAGGGAACAGCCGAGACGGATGAGGTTGTGTGGATACCCGTGTCCATCGTGGAGCTCGACGAGGAGGTCGAGAGGCCCAGCTCTCCGTTACTGGCTGGCCCGAACTACGACCGATGCCGCGAGGAGCCCCGGTCGGACCGGAAGGTGAAGCCGATGGCCACGAGCACCCTCCGTCTCCCGCCGTCGAGCGCCAGAAGGATCCCACTGCGGATCTTGGGTGGCCTTAACGTCAGGGCCTACTCGCCGGCGGCCTTGATTCCCACTGGCCGGATGACTGCCGACGACCGCAGCTGCTGCCGTTATCGGACAAACTCGGTATCTTCGTCGTCTTCGTCGTTGTCGTCGACGGAAGTCTGCCACGACTCCGAGGGGATCACCGAGAAGTACACCTACGAGCCGGCTTACCCTCATCGCGGCTTCGATTACCGCATCAGCGGGACTAGGAGGTCTATTTACGTTTGAGATTATTTTGAACATTTTTGTTTTATCGATGTACGAGGTACTTGATTTTCTCCGTGTGATATATATGCGTAGTGCCATATGATAGGTGATAATCCTGCGATTGGTGATAGTTATTTTGAGAAATCATATCGTATATAGCTGTTACTATTTAATAGGTGTAAATATTATAAGTTTGAGTGTACATATATATATGTGTATGTAGTTCATAAATGTAACTTAACTTTATTGCGATTGACTTTATCGTTACATGTTGTTTTTACCATGAAATTTCGCTAATTATGAACAATAATTAAATTTGACGATTCCAAATGGAATAAAAGCACCATTTGTTTTTATCAGTTGTTGCGTAAATTTTAAATATTAAAGAAAAGATTTTATATTAACGCATATGATTGTAGTTATCAACACACACACACACACACAAAAGAAGTTCATTCAATTTATGTGGATTTAAAAACAATGTAATTCTTTACTTTCTGATTTCGTACACATACGCTTTTCAAAGAATTTATTTAAATGTACTTAGTTGTATAATGTTTAGTATTAATATTTTTTGTGCCAGCGAAATATAGACCCATATACGATTATATTTAAATAAATGTAGAATATATCTAAAATCATAGACGTATCTTATCATGATTGGCCGACCAAAGTTAGAAGTTGTTGTTATTATTATAGTGAATTTCGTATTAAGTGATACCAGAGCAAAAGTTTTAATAAATTCCATGTAGTCTATCTTTTGTAAAAAAAGTTCTATGCGTGATTTTATATTATTTTTTCCGTTATACCATGCCGCTTCTGTTCTACCATCCCTTTTTTTTTCCTCAACTCTGTCGTTTTCCTTGTTAATTATTTGTATGTCCGTGTGTATCTAGTCATTTTCCGTAAAAAAAATTAATTAAGGAACCCAAAACCAAAAAAAACTAAGTACAAAAACATCCGTATTATACATAAGATTTTTTCTCTCAATACAAGAACTGAACGAGCGAAGGAGAAGTGTAATCTACGCGCGTGGGAAAACCCTGTCTTTAAATGATTGTAGGTAAGTATATTCGTGTGTTTATGATGTATTAAATACCGCACCAAATAAAGCCGACGCAATTCCAATTATGTCTAAGACCAAAATTGCCTTAAACCAAGTAACTCTGCTTTCTTCTATCCATAAAACTATTTAATATTTAAATGAAGCACCTCCAACCACATAACCTGGGGTGGTTAGTGGCCACTTTATTGATTCATGAAAAATCAATTAAAAACATAGGTGCCAACAACAGGTAACTCGAGGAGCTTACTAACCAGATTAACAATTATTAAACCATTAATTAATAATGTAAACATCCCAAGTTTATTGGTCATTGGCGCTTACGCTATTTTAATACAATATTAAATAATAAAGTTCGTAGCGAATGCATACATTACCTGGTAAATAGAGCTCATAATATGTAAATTGGCCAGTAAATGCCCCGGATTATTAGATGAATGACGCTTAAGTTATTAATTAATTCTTTAATAATAATTAATGTAGCCAGTGAGCACCTTAGGCTAACTGGTAATTGGCACGTATGTTACTAATAATTTTTTTACTAATCAATAAATTAGCCAGTAAACGTCCCTGGTTATGGAGTAAATGGCGCTTATATCACTAACTAATGCTTTTAGAATTATTAATGTGGCTTATAGAGTATAATGTACATATAAGCACCCCGGACAACCTGATGTTGGCGCTGGCGTTTTTGATTAATTTTCCTACCTCGGGCGTTTTTAAGAGGCTGGTTGCCCTCGGTAGAAAAAATAGAATTCGCCACATAAGCGCTATCGCTCCTTGGCTACCTTACGTCCCTCGGGCTCTGCTTCGCAGGTCCCTTGGGCCGCAAAATAGCCCCGGAGACGATGGCACTTATCCGACGAAAACTACCATTTTTACTTATCAATAAAGTTGATTTGTTGTTAGTCAAGCTTGATGCTTTCAAAAACTTAACACATCAATCCGTTATTCCGCATATTCCCGCTGTTATTCCTCTTATTCCCGTTTTGTTCTCATTTTACGCTTTTATCGCATTTGCGTACAAAGGCCCTATTCAGCCGTTTGCACATGTGATCAATCTTCATTTGCTATTCCACACATAGTTGGTAATGGAAAGACGAGCGCCCAACTTTGGCATTTTGAAACGTATCGAAAAATCATTTTTTTCGGGCACTCCTATTATACATTACGATAGAAACATAACTGCCACAGCTATCTTCATGCTTAATATAAATACATTTATAATAAAATTGATAAAAATGTGCTCAAATAACTGATATACAAGTACACTCTCAATAACGAAAAGTATATCTCACACAAATCAGAACCGTTACTGTATATGCACGTAATAGCTTATTATATAATTACTGTTAATCAATTTGTTAACTGTGCACTTTTTTACGACTTTTTATATCGCCCACTTTTAGTAACTGACTATTTTTACAGGACCAACTAGTTGTTACAAAAAATCCGAAATGCTGATGTTTTTTTACCCAATTTTTCGGCATTTTTGGAACCCAAATTTAATATTATAACTAAATATGTTAAATAAAAAAAGTTGTATTTGGACGAGACCTTCAACTATTACGATTTATTTATTATCTCAAGTGCAAAACAAAAAAGTTGGATAGGGGAAAACGACTTTTTATTCATTTTACAAGCACTTTTCGGCTCATAGAACGTGTGCGTTACATCTTAGGTAAAAATTTTTTACACCAAAAAAGTTGTACTTCTATAAGATCTACAACTTTTACGTTTAATATAATAATTTAAAGTAAAAAAAAAAGTTAGGGAAAAACTACGTTTTTGCGATTTTTGAGCACTTTTAGGCTCACAGAACGTTTGGGTTACATCCTAGACGAAAATTTTGAATACGAAAAAATTGTATTTTAAGAATATCTACAACTTTGTCTTTGACAGTAAACCTCGAAAGTATCACGTTATAAAGTTATAGCCAAAAAACTTTTTTTTTTTTTTGACTGAAAGTACCATCTTAAAAAGACTGCCATTTTTTTCTAAAAGAGGAAATCTTACAGATTTTAAACCATTACATGAGACATAAAAGACGAAACTATTCGTCAAATTTCAGCCCAATCCGACAGAAACTGCATTAGTTAATCAAAAAACTTGCATACATACATACATACACACCTGACGCTGAGGTCTGCGATCGCAATTTTTTTGTATCAAAACTTTTTTAACACAAAAACAACTAGTTTTAAAGGTACTTACACTTTTTGCTCTGGCAAAAATATAAGACACTCCTGAGTATCAGTCGTGCCTAAAAAAGGAATTTAGGAGACTTACGTATAAAATAACTCAACTCATATATTTATAAGACTAACATGATGTATTTATAAATTATTTACAAAAGTATTTTACATATTGTTTTCTTGTGAGAAAAATACAAAATTTTTATTAATCTATAATATAAAAAGGGATTTAAAAGACTTACTTATAAATTACTCGACTCATCTTTGTAAAACTAATATGATGTATTTACAAATTATTTATAAAAGTATTTTACATATTGTTTTCTTTTGAGAAAAAATAAGGAATTTATATTGATCTATAATGTGAATAAGGGGTTTAAAAGACTGACTTATAAACTACTCAACTCGTATCTTTATGTTGTACATAGACATTTTTTACAAAATTATTTTACATATTATTGTCTCGTAGGGATGTATAAAAATTTATAACAAATGTTTCTTTACGCCTTTTCTAGTCTATATTAATAATAAATTCTTTAGGACAACTGAAATTATTACATAATTTTACTGTAGACAAATTACTTTACAGAAAAATTACAAAATGAGCCACGATAATTAGTAATAAGTTTATTGGTTTAGTTTAAAAAGTGAGTAACCGATGAAATGGTCGTGTTTAAAAACGTGTTTATTCGTTGCGAAATGTAACTTACTGACAGAATACCAGTTTTTTAAATTTGTTTATAATCAATGAACAAATGATCTGGAGAGTCTATAAGTTGACGCACTATACCCAAAAAGCGCAGCTCATATTTTCCAACGTAATTGTAAACGGAAAAGAAGTTGTGCTTCTGTTTGGATGAGCTGTTGAAGTACGGCCCAAACGAAGCTTTTGTATACTACAACCATTCCCCTAAGGTAGACGTTGTATATTCAACTGATTTATTACAATTACAATTATTTATAAGGACATAAATGATTTAAAAATTCATGGGTTGTTCGGGAATTGTTCTAGCGGTGTCTATAAAGACAACAGCGTTTATTAAGAGTAGCACTTACAATCAACTATAACGAAGCTGCTACAGTACACTAATTTTATATTTATCAAAACGGTGAAATTTTTTTCTGAATCAGGAAAAAAGTTGTCCTACGGCTCCTAGCAGCAGTAGTTATTTTTTTATTTAATTCTAACGCCTTTGTTTATTAACATAAATGGTTATAATTCGGACATCCTAATCTTGAATACCTATATTTGAAGCAAAAATAATTCTATAACTATAAAAAGCAGTTTTCGACAAAGACAAATGCGCAAAAGTGTGTGTTTCTAGCTTGGAGTGAAAAAATAGATCCAAAAAAACGCTTAATTCTAATGACAGACATGATGATAAAGTGACCAGATTTTTTGACATGCTACTCTCAAATACCTAAATTTAAAGGAAAAATTTTTTACTACACCCCTACCAAAAAACAAAGTTGTTTCCCGGATTTCAAGGATGGAAGCACTACATTTCTCCTGAAAATAGTACATTACGCCACTAGAGCGCAAAGTCTTACTTCGCACCCGCAAACTACTTCGGGCCCATGAGCAGAAATGGTAGTTTTCATCGGATAAGTGCCATCGTCTCCGGGGCTATTTTGCGGCCCAAAGAACCTGCGAAGCAGAGCCCGAGGGACGTAAGGTAGCCACGGAGCGATAGCGCTTATGTGGCGAATGATATTTTTCCTACCGAGTGCAACCAGCCTCTCAAAAACGCCCGAGGTAGGAAAAGTACTTTGCACCTAGAGTTCGCACAAAGGTGCAAAGGCTTGCACTCAAGTGGCGTATAATGTTTTTCTCCTTGAGAGTGTAAAGTAAGATTTAATTCAAATGTGTAACTTTCTTTGTGTACTTAAATTAAGGAAAACTTGAAAATTGTGATTAATGTATACTAGTAGTCAAAATCGACGGAAATGAGTATCAGTCGATCATACAATTGAGTGACACGAGTTTGATTACGCGATAACAATTACTCATTGCCAATTTATTTCAATTGATCAAATTTTCTAAGCAGATTGAGTCTCGATCGATTCAAATTAATTCCAGTTTTTTCAACTTCAATCGGCTTAAACGCATCCTTTGCAGCAGAAAATCCATATACTTGGGGTTATTCACTACAGTAAATTAATAATCTCAACTTTGCCGGATTATTAACTTATGATAAAGGTACTAGCTAGTGTTAAAAAACCATGTGTAATCCATGGAGATAAAGAGTGGAAAAGTTATGATGAAAAGCCTATTACAGTCTCCTTATTACAGTTAATGTTCTAATTTTCAGAAATCGAACAGGTTATAGGTTTTGACAGACGAGATTTTGAGATTTCACCACGTTACGACGAAACGCTTTGTACAGTGCTGTGCATTGTTCAACGAAAATTGGGTGTCTCATGACTCGGTGTTTAGATCGAGTGATAATCTGGCAGCTTGACGGAGGTCTTGCTTGGGTAAGTCCAATCCTTGAAGAGAATGCATACATTACTTAGATTGCTTTTCTCGAACCTTCGGATAACCCTAAGCCTTTTTGCTTTTTGTGGACCGTTTGTCAGTTAAGACAATTCTTTTTTTTCTTTTGTTTTGACAGTTGATCTCCATTAAATAATTGTAGAATATATGATTTAAGGGTGATGAAAAAAAATTTATAGTTTTTTGAAAACAAGATAAATGACAAGTTGGGTGATAACTCGAGTTTGTACTTCAACTTAAAGTCGGATTAAATTTTGAAATTTGTGCTCAGTCTAGAACATAATGAACGAGAGCGTAGCCTGGTTGCTATCGAGCGAGGTAATCGTGACCAGTCTGATGTAAGTTTACGCCAGAGCAAGGATGACTTGTTACTAATCAGGAACAAAAAGCGCGAACTGTCATTTGATGTGGATCAGTGGTACGAGGGATGGATACCGTCTACAATGGATGAATTTCTGAAAATAATAAATTTCTATCCTAATAGCATCTTGTGTTACAAGACGCGAAAAAAAGAAGCATCAAGAGATCATCTTGTGCTCATACAAGACCAAAACGTTACAGGAGTTTCGTAACAAGGGCCCACACTCCCTAGATGAATTATTTTTCCCTAGTTCCCTAAGCTTAGAGTGGTTGGGTATAACAAAACAAATTGATTTTTGGGATCACCCGAACTGAGCAGACTGAACTTCTTCGAGAAATCAATGAGGCTGGTGCTCTTCTATTAACCAGACCCACTGAAACTTATCGTAGATGCCTTTGTGCTAGCCTGGTACTATTCGATTCCATTCCCCAAAATTATAGTTTAGAAGCAGATGAATCAACAGCGCGAGAAATGTTATCGTTCTTTTTGGAGCATGGGTTGACCAATTTTTTACATCGATGTGCCACCGAGTGGTCGGGTGATAGTACGGCTTATTTATCCGTTGAATTTCTGTGGTGGAGTGTAAAATGTCCATCAGAAATAAAAGTGATCGTCAATCATTTATGCGTGCCTTTTTTCGACTATTCTTTGGTACCAACATTAACGAGTCGGTGATTAGAACATTAAGGAACTGTGTGCAGAAAATTCAGGGTCTGGCTACGGTTGTATCAAGATTATCCAACGCTGCGGACGATTTGATCAGAAACAAAAAGGCCTTACAAAGAATATCGATGAAGTTAACAAAAAAATAGCGGAAGCTCATCGACAAATCTGCAGCCCTAAACTTGAATGGTCTTACGCCTTACCTACGAATATATCTTCAACGATTTTGTACCAAAAATAATATTAATTTATTCAATTGTTTTTTTCGATTCGGATGAATTAAAATCAACTTATAGTAGTCATTTAGAGAGCCCCCATAGACTTAATATGAGGAAGATATGCAGTACACCGTTAGTGCTGCGTAAAGAGACTCGTCAAGTAAGCG
This sequence comes from Copidosoma floridanum, assembly GCF_000648655.2. The sequence goes on along the minus strand of NW_019379753.1, from coordinate 1,360 downwards.
GATTGACTCGGAAAATGTCAAAATCAATTTTAAAAATCCAGCGCAAATCGTGTTCGCCCAGCTGTAATATCACTCAGGTAAGGAAAATATATCACAAAATCTGTTGTACAGTTATAGGGCTACCAAGCCTGTAAATATATATTGTAAGGAATAAATTAATTAATTCATTAAAAAAAATTATGAAAGGGTGAAGCAATTAATAAAAATGCGACGGACAGTTTTAAATCACGGTGGCAAGTTCGCTTTGATTTGAACAGATTCCGTGGAAACGACGACTCGGGCTCGTCCCGTAATAAAACTCTTAAAAAAGAGGATATCACCGGTGAAATTCTAAATATTAAAGAAGGATCTCGGCAAGTCATTAAAAAGTAAATAAACAAGTGTCCATGATCTTATGGAGGACACAATTCATTTTCAACCCTGAAGTAGTAAAGATGATTTAGACAATAAATCTTTTAAACTTAGTTTGGAGTCGTTTACATACATTTTGAGCAAATAAAGGATAACAACTGTCACGTTTGATTATACATTTGTTAACAAAAATTTAACTATGTTAAAAAATTGTATTTCTGTAAATTTTTATCATTATTAATCTAATATCTGTTTAATTCGATTCATTATTATGTAAAATCTGTAACGAGGCAAAATAAGCCTCCCGGCTCATGTCGATCTCACTGACGCAACGCGTATGACGTCACCGGCAAAGACTTACCTTCCCGGAATTCTTCTTTTGTTTTGGCTCCCGGAAAAGAAGGAGAAGAGGACGATGCGACGACGGGAAACAGTAGCAACAGCGGCGCGAAAAATACGCGTGAGCGCGCGCACCTCTGTTCGGGTCGCGGCGGCGGCCCTCGGGTATGAGAGAGAGAAAGAAAGAAGAAAAAAAGTCGAGAGGTACGCGCAGTAGTTGCGATGGGACGTAGAGTCGGTCTCGAGTCGAGAGCCTTCGCGCGTGGATTAGCCGGAGATTGTGAGCCAGAGAGAGAGAGAGAGAGAGAGAGAGCAGCGCGCTGGTTCAGGACAAACCGACGAGACTTTGCGACCTGGGAGGTATTCTGCGAGTCGTTTAAGAGGCAGTTTGGTGGAGAATACCAGGAGAAGGATTTACTCCAGGACTTGTACGCGCGGACCCAAGGAAAAACGGAGAGGATCTCTGTATTCTTGACCAATTTCCGATACATTGCCTCCAAGCTAAAAATTCCTCTGTCGGAACGGACTCTGGCCGACAGGGCCTATCGGAACCTCTTACCAGAGTACCGAAGAGCCATGGCAGACAAAGTGATCTGCCATCTGGAGGACATAGAAAACTATGGACGGCGTTGGGAAAGTCAGAAGGACTTGGATGGACGGTACCGCCCTT
>NW_019379752.1:273256-285344 GCF_000648655.2 Copidosoma floridanum | reverse complement strand
TTATACAATTTTTTTTGGACGAACGACAAATACTAATTCATTTCTATCGTTCACAAAATAATTACAGTAAAATCAATACCTGAAGTAAATTTATATACATAAAATTTTTTAACCAATTTTCAGATCAGGTTATTTTGCACTCACGTTGTTGTATAAACAGATTAGTTGAATCTTTAGTTTCGAAACAAATAGTCACAGAGCCCAAGAAGACCTCGAACTACTGTTTCAAGTTAGGGAATTCACATTGTTTGTGCGAACACTCTGATCATTGACGATTAATAATGAAAAATCTTTCCATGGAAGCTAAGGAGCAAACTGACAAGCGACATACATGCCAGCTTTGTAAAAAAAAGATTCTTACACGAAAGTCAGTTCACGATACACTTGCGAAAAAACACCCAGGAGCGGCCCTACAAGTGCAACGAACCTGCATGTGAAAAAGAATTTTCTTCCAAACTTAGTCTGAAAGTCCATCTCGTTTCTCACGCCAACGAGTTTCCCTACAAATGTGACGAATGTGGCCAATAATTTGTTCATAAAAATGGAATCATCATTAATCTGCGCGTACATACCGGCGAGTGGCCCTACAAGTGCGACGAACCCGGATGCGAAAAAGCTTTTGCCTCAAAAAGCACTTAAAAGGTCCACGTACGCATTCACACCGGCAAACGACCTTACCGGTGTGGCAAACATGGGTGTGGAAAAGCTTTCACCCACCGAAGTAATCTCTTGATTCACGAACGCGCGCACACCGGCAACCGGCCGTTTGAGTGCAAGGAACCCGGGTGCGAAAAAACTTTTGCCCTGCGGGGTAATTTAAAAATCCACTCTCGCATGCACACTGGCACGCGTCCCTACAAGTGCAACGAACCGGGATGTGGGAAAACTTTCGCTAGACGGTATTACCTCTCGCTCCATCAGCGGACGCACACCGGCGTTCGTCCCTACCAGTGCAGTGAGCCTGGGTGTGGAAAAACTTTTGCTCAGAAGTGTAATATGAAAAAACACGTACGTACGCACTCTGGCGAGCGACCCTACAAGTGCAATGAGAGTACATGCCAAAAGTCTTTCGCAAGCCGGAGTTACTTGAAAAAACATGTTTATTTGCATTCCGGTGAGTATCTTTACGAATGCGAAGAGTGTGGGCAAGACTTTGCTCAACTTCGTTATCTCAAAGCGCACGCGCGTGTCCATACGGGTGAGCGGCCTTACAAGTGCAAAGAACCCGGGTGTGAAAAGGCATTTGGACAAAGTGGTGATCTCAGGAAACACATCCGCACCCATACCGGTGAGCGTCCCTTCAAGTGCAGTAACCCGGGATGTCAACAGGCATTTTCCGACCAGAGTAATTTTAATCGACATATGCGCTCTCACCACTAATGGGCTGCCTTTATTCATGCCACTGTTGCATTAAATTTATCATTTATCTTTTATATTAAACATGTGTCATTGTAAAGGACAAAAAAATTATTTTATCATCTAGTTGTTGAGAATCCTCGTTAATGTTCACACAATAGTTTTCGAAAAATGTATTGTTGAACATAAAAGTAAATCTCTATACCGTTTGTTTATTGAAAATTTATCATTTGTATAGTTAAAAAGCTTATTAAAATATATTTTAAAATAATCGAGTCACTCCTATATTATTTACTTACTGATCAACTCAGAAACGTTAATTATGCACATTTTATTACTGGACGGTTATCTTCCTAAAGAGGACTTGAAAAAACACGTAAAAAGTCTAATTAAGCATAACTTACTACCTATAGATAGTCAACTTAATTAACATTAATTAATTTACCATGAACCACATACCTTGATATCTTGGTACTCAATTTTTTGGAAAAAACACAGGAATTGGAGTCATTATTAAGCTGGTATGATTTGGATATCATCTACTTACACCTCATTTTTCAATTATCACCAATACAGAATAAAAAAAAAACTTGATTCGTTTATGCTGAACATAAAGTTTTTTAATATTTTTACAAACTTATCAACAAGGAACACTCAATATTAACTAATTTTCGTAGATCACATTGAAAAAAAAAAAAAAATTTCTCTCATTTTTACTTTCTTGGAAGTTATTTAGTACCTTTTTTAAGTACAGATAAGTAATAAAATACACCATTCGTGCAATTTACAAGACTATTTATTTATTTCACAATGAGCTTTGACATTTGATGTATTATTTCAATATTGTGAGGATTGTACATTATAACATAAAATTGTAACATAAAATTTATACACATATTTTTATAAAGTTACTTTTGAGCATTTACACCGTTGTTTGGTGAGAAACGACTGCGGCACTTCAAACATAGGTATAAAAGACCCTCTCCGGGTATGTACGTGCGGGTTGCTGGAGGTATACAGCAAAATTCGCATTTTTCCACTATGAGGCAATTATTAAAACATTCGTTGTTGTTCTTTTCTAAGCAACAATTGGTCTTTTCCTCACTACTTTCATGACTATCATCTTTTTCGTCCTTTTCCGCCACAGTGGTAGACATATTTCAAGATTTGTCTTCCTGTAAAAAAAAAAAAAAAAATTAAACTATTTTCATCGGTTCCTACCACTTTTTATCTACAGTTCTAATTTTTGTAGGGAGACAGACATTTGGATTCAGCGACGTTTTGTAACAATTATCCTTATTATTGTACAATACATGAGTAGTAGAGTAAAACTAACTAAATTTTATTTAATTATCATTTTTAAATTTCTTATTTTTTATAATACATTACATGTGTACGACACCTTATCGTGCACATGTATTATACCGTGTGTACATTATATTGTATAAAATATAGGCAGTTTTACTCTACAAATCGTATTGTAATACGGATTATCATAAAAAATTAATGAATAGCTTTTTTTTTCATTAGAGCATAGTAAATTTTTTCAAACCAGTTAAGTCTTGGTTTTTAAATTCTTAATAAAACAATAAGTAAAGGTAATTATTTTGAGCCAGTGAATCAAATAGGAACAAAAATTTACCTTAAAAACAGATCAAGTTGTATTAAAGTTGACAGGGCGCGAGTATTTAACTACACGTCGAGTGTAAGTCAAAAATCAGGAATATGCCTTAGGTCTTTCAGTACCCTTTTGCCTTCTTGTGGTACCTTCTTTTGTCCTAGTCCGACCTTCAATAACACTATAATTGGTTGTTAAACTTGTGATGTATTCAAACGATCGAGCTTAAGTAAGAGTCTAGTGGTGGATCGCGCTAACAACTTACAAATACTCGAGTGAAATGCATGATATTGTTTGCTCTTTCACGAGGACATGGGATTGGTTAGTTTTGTCATTTTTTTGACGAAATATTAAAGCACATTGAAAAACAATAGGTGACCTAGCGATAATATTAATCGTTTATTGATTTTATTGATAATGAATAGCTGTAGATAATACAAAATTAAATACTCACACTAAATAAAGTGATCCAAATTATAATAAACGACTGTGATTTTCTGCTTTAGCATTATTCAATTTCGAGTATGCGAGTACAATTTTAGCAAAGAATGAAAGTAATTAACTCAATGTTGAACCAACAAAAATATTCGCTTTCTCAATTATTGAACATCATTGAAATACTAACTTTTTGATCGAGCAGTTCTTACTATACTTTATATCAAGATTACAACTTAATTACTTTTATGATCTTTGGTTTTAAATAAAAGCAACATATCCTAATGCACTGATGCTTACGATATGAGCACTGATTATTTGTTTGTCAAAATATTTTATCTAATAATTATAATGCAATGTCGAAAGCTATGTTTGGCATTTAGATAAGTATGAAAAAAAAAATTTCTTTCCTCACTACTTTTAAAAACCATCAATAACGTTAATGATCAGGCGTGTGTTCATGATTGTTGTAGTCCGAACTAAACAGCAATTTATGCTTTTGCGGCCCAAGGCACATTTCAATTCCCACAATTTTGTACTCTTGAAGTCTTTAAAAAAGACTTCGTAAGTCATTCTAAGTCTCTAAAGGACTTCAGAGTGCGCAGCCACTCGCTTTCTATTGATACCTTGTAAAACGTATTTCACAAGTTAAACTGTTATGCTCTAAAAATGTTGTTACAAAACATATCAAATGTCAAACTATTAATTACACGTTTTATAAACAAGTTTGTTAATCCAAGTGAATGAATTGTGGAATCAATACAATTTATATTAATATTATGGATTAATATGTATTGGTATTTTAAAAAAGCGACGGAAAAGCTTATCATTTGGACGTTGCTATTCTTGTAATAATTAAGTTTTATTCTACAATTGATTAGAATCTGAAAAATGTNTACCCTTTTCCTATAATAAACAATGTAAAGCACTTATATAAAAATCATTTTTCTCTTTTTGTTTTTTAGACTAATTAATAAAAGTATATACCTCGCATAGTCTTTTTTTAACCTCTCTCTTTTTTTTTGCGATGGATTTCTTCTTAAACTGACCTTTGCGAAGCCCAATCGAAATTCGAGAAGAATTCATCCACGTTTTTTCATTTTCATTGGCACTTTCTTTCATTTGTTATAACAAAAAAAACTAATTCTAAATAATACGTTCTGAACGTGACAGCAGCTGCTGTTTGTTTACCATACAGTTACACACATATATATAGATTATGGTGCTCGCCTGCTCGCATATATATATATTTACAGCAGTAATACCAACTAACCCAATTATTTTCGGGTTGGTACCAGTGCTCGCTGGAGCCCCCTTAACCGCTTATTTATCAACAGAAAAATAATATCATTTTTATGATTTTAGATTTTGTTATTTCATTTAAAAAGTATCCAAACTTACCCCTGCATGTGACATCGTGTGGGTCTGCAAGCACAGAAAATTAAGAAATGCGTCTAGGTTATAGATTTTTCTTATGTATTTATATCATCATAGTGTAAATACCTCTTATGAGGCCACTACACTATAATATAAAAAAAAAAATTTATATCATCATAGTACGTACCATAGCATGTACCACAAAAGTTAAAGTTGAATAGGACACCCCATTTTACACTAGAGGTCCTTTTTCAAATTTTGAAAAAAAAAAAAAAAAAAAAATAGTAACTGAAAAGAACATTTTTATGATTATTTTTTTCAAACAAGGCTATACGTGCAGAGTAATCAAAAAAATATGCTACAATATAAAAAGAAGCATTGCTACTGAAAAATCTGCAATAGTCACCCGCTCATTTTACGTAAATGAAAAATTGCTTGCACCATTAGATGATTCAGTAAAAAATTTACTCGAAAACTTTCTAAATTTAATAGTTTTACAAATTAGATTGTTCATAATAACTTTATGATTAATTTCAACATTTTGCAATGGACATTACTCCTTTGAAAGACGTGTAAAAGACGTAAGAAAAATATAGATTTAGTAGATGATAACTCACTAGGCGGTAAGTTTCATATTCTGTCGAAGCGGTGCATAGTGGAATGTTGAACGTAATTCTGCATCAAGACGGTTTTTAATGTATTAACGAAAATCTAAGGCAAAACAAATTGTATTTTCTTTATTTAATATGAGATGAATAAGGTATGCCTGCACTGAGAGAAAAAAAAGTAGTAAAAATTGTAGAGAAATTCTAGCAAAAATTACAATTCTACATAGTAAATCGGATGCAAGCTGACAAAAAACAAAAAAAAAATTTTTTAACAATAAAGATTATTGTTTGATTGATAAACATTGTAGTTTAAATAGTAAAAATTATGGTTAAAAAAGTAAAAATTAAAAAAAAAACCTTCACAGAATCGGTTAATAAATTTTACTTTTCCGCATGGAAATTTTTACTGTTTTAACCGCAGTTTTTATTTTTCAAACCACAATTTTAACTGCTAAAACATTAATCTCTACTGTTAAAAATAATAACTTTTTCGCTTTTTTCCAGCTTGCATTTGATTTACTGTGCAGAATAGTAATTTTTGTTGGAATTTGTCTATAAATATCATAACTTTTTTTCTTACAGTGTATTGTTCACCCAGAATATGCACCAACTTACAAATTTTTTTATCAAATGAACAGGTAGAAAAAGTATAAAAAGTTATTTTTTGCTTTCAATTCGACATAGTGAGTATTTCACTGGTATCTCCGCAAGAATACCATTTGAAAGATTTACAATTGTTGTATAAACATTTAATGATTTTACAAGCAGACCCAATACATTTTTTGTAGAAGCAATACACTTTTTTCAATTTTTAACGCGACAAGATTCTTGAAATTTATGCTTCTTTGTCTTGAATTATTTTTTCCCAGGATTTGATATATTACTGTCATGTATCATACACACGAAAGTAGAGATTTGCGTGTGTTTAAAATTTCAGGAAAACTATAGCAGCTCGTACAAAAACAAGTAATACGTCATGCCATTATATGCTATTAACGTTAAACGTCCTAATTGTAGATGCATCATTTTTTATTCATCACTTTTCTTATCAACTTATAATTATCAGTCTTGAAATGTAATGGTATGCGTTTAGGTATCTATTATTTTCCAAATTGTATTTTACAATTTTAATGAAATTGGTGTCAGCCACTTTCTGATGATTTGTAACTCTCTGTACTATATGGTATTTTTCTTCATATTTTTTTCTCAATTTACTTTTCTTCCAGTCTCGATCTCTGTGTTGCTTACTTAATAAATCAGGACTAACCTTTTGCTTTTCGAGTCATTTCTGTTTGTAGCATCTCTTTGGCATTTAGAGCTGTAACTTATTAGTCATTATTTTGTTATAAGCATATCCTTCTATAACAGATTTGTATCTGTTTGAAAGTCAAAAAATATGTATAACTCAGTAAGTTTTTGTCTTTTTTTTCGTACTTACATTTATGAAGCTCTTCTTCATTAACTATTTTTTTCATACACAATAATGTTTCTATTTAGGACTATGTGATTGTATTTGTCTTATGTTTTTTCACTTTTTTTTTGTTCTTACTGTTCCTTAATCCATATTCGTTTATCTCTTTTAGTATGTCATTTTGCTTATGGTATATTTCTTCTTAGTTTGTTTTTTGTACTTCTTACTGAATTAAAAATGAGATGTAACCTTGTTATCAGGATGTTTCACGTTTTTTTTAGCCTTTCATTATTAATTCTTTTTCTTTTGAATTAAGATTATAGTTTTGTACAATACTCAACGATAGTAAATTTTTAATAAAATTTTTAAACAAATCGAAATTGAAACTAACACTGCCAAAATGGCTGAAATTAGAATTGTAACATAATTTGACGAAAATTAGTGTTAGTGAACAGAAAGTTATCTTTTATGTTGGATAATGACAAATTTACTCAAGTAAAAAAAAAGTTATAGACTAAAAATAAGGAAAGTTTTACGCATTTTTTTGCAAGTAGTTATAATAATGAAACACAAATCAGTGCAGTGATGGTTGTAGATTATATTGTTATTAACAACATAGGTTATCAGATAATTTTGTGCATCTTATCTATTTTTTATTACTCATTAACATAATGCAGATAATGTGACACAAAACTCAATGCACTGCCAACCAATCATCTTTTATGAAATCACTTCCTTTCTCGCCAGTCATGATGGCTGGTCCAAGGGTATTTCCCCTGGGAGTAAACGGTAAAATAGATGCGTCAATCACTCTCAATCCGGATATTCCATGAACACGCAATCTTGCATCCACAACCGAAGTTGGATCACTTACTTGTCCCATCTTACAAGTGCCTACGGAGTGCCACCCAGGGGTGGTAAACCGCTTAGCAAAACACTTGTAAAACTCATCCGAGTCATAATCGTACTTTTCACAACCAGGAGCTGGTATTGGTACGCGTTTGTATCCTGCTTTTTTAAAGGTTGACGTCTCGAGTACTTTATTTACTGTTCTGACTCCTTCAATTAAAACTTTGAGATCATGTGGATCCTTTAGGTAATTACCGTATATTAACGGATGACTCCAGATAGGATTGGTCTTATTTAGTCTTAAAGATCCACTGCTTTTGGGAGTTAGCAGGCAAACAGAAAATGTAATTCTATTGTAATATGGCACAAAATTCGGTGTCTTAAAATCCGTTTTTCCGTGGTAATGCTTGAGAAATATTACTTGTACATCTGGTCCATCAATTTCTTTCGCCAATCGAGTTCGAATAAACAAATGAACATCAAACAATCTTGAACTTGCCATTACCCCCTCGTGAGTACTTAGCCAGTAGCTAATATCATTTTGAATTAAATCAAACGTTAATGGCCCAGTGTAACCATTTGGGAATTCAACCACGACAGGATTAGTGCAAACATGATCATGAAGGTAAGATCCCACTGGTAGTTCTTTTATTACTTCGATACCAGCTTCTTTCAGCTCCGCCACAGGACCTATCCCAGAGAGCATCAGCAGCTTTGGCGATTCTATGGTGCCACCCGAAACTATTACTTCCTTCGAAGCAAAAATTTTGTGTATCCTTCGAGAATTTCCAGTCACATACTCTACACCAATGGCTCTCTTTTCCCGTTTATCGATGATAATCTTAGTCACTCGTGTCATCAGCTTGATAACTAAGTTGGATCTTCTTCCGCGGATAGGTCTGATAAAAGCACCATTAGCACTTTGGCGGGCTCCGTTTATGCGAGTCAATTGGAGTCTCGACAACCCAAGCTGATCACCAGAATTATAGTCCGTTTCTGTGTAGTTTAGTTCTTTAAAGGCTTCAAAAATCGTGTCACCCACATTTTCCTTGCGTAGACCCCCAACTGTTAGATACCCGCCAGTTGAGTGAGCATCCGGATATTTTTCTAAAATCTGATAAAATATATATCTTTTAATATTGGCTGATATTCATTACATTCTGTAATGCCTACGAAAAACTTTTCAATAAGTATGTAATACAGCACATTACTTACTTCAGGATACCTGAGGTCTTCTGATTTTTTAAAGTGAGGTAAGACATCTTTCCAGCCCCAGCCTGGATTTCCGTGACTAGCAATTGTATCGTAGTCAAACTTATTCCCTCGAACATACAACATACTATTAACGACACTAGAACCTCCTAAAGCTTTTCCACGAATCGTTAAACATCTTCTGTTATTGCTAGCTTCACATGCGTTGTCCTCAGGTTGAGTGTAGTAAGAGTAGCTGATACTACTCGGATATAGAATCTGTTCTTGTGCTGGTAAATCTGCTATTATTGGTTCCTCATCGCCTGCTTCTAGTACCAAAATCTAGACCAGTTTAAAATATTTAAGTTTTAGATTGACACAAATATTTTTTATGAGTTAAATACCTTCCAATTTTTGATTTCGCTCAAACGATTTGCAACAACGCAACCAGCACTTCCAGCCCCGACGATGATAAAATCATACTCTGAATCTATTTTTACATTGCGATTGACAAAATTACTATCGTATGAGTAGCCAAGGTAATTGGTTAAAAAAGCTAAAAATTGTAATGCTGCCAAACTGCATGAGTTTGGTGCGCATATATTCTCATTTTGAGCGATGGACCACGCCATTTTCACGAATACTTTGTAATTAACAGTCATTTTGTATATTTATGAACGTGATGCTTTACATTATAATTTCTTGTTATTGGAATCATAATTTTTCAAGTGTGTTAAGTGTACTGAATAAATTCGATTGTCAACAAAACGAACTTTTCCTTAAGTTTGAATGTTGCTAATGTCAAATTATAAATCAAAAAATATTACATAAACCTATTTCGTTAATTAGTTATTTATAGTTCATTTTATTTATTATTCTCTAAGAAAACGTGATGTAACATGTAATCAGTTTTTTAAACACTATAAGGATAATCATTTAGGGTAAAAATGCTCATAATTCTCTTATAGGATTCTAACATTAGTAAGTTACTGAGGAATTTTCCGGAATCACTACATAGACTTAGTTTTAAGCTATTCAAAATCAAAAGATGTATTTCATAAGTAATTTTTATCTATGAAGTCAATGAAAGTGTTTAAAAATGAACGATGTGAGATTCTTTTCGTCACGAAACCTTCGTGCAGCAATTTAAAACAAAGCCACCTGCAGGGAAAAAGTTGTCAATGCTAACTAACAAGAATACACAGAATCTTATGGACAATGATGTGTTACAAGCGTTCGTTTCAACAGTCATGTATATTTGACAACTGACATAATTTTGTTGGGTTTTAAGTATACTTTTAAGCCGAGTAATACCTATTTTATAGTACCTTAATAAAAAAAAATTTTTTTTCTCCTTTCATGGTTGTATTTTGTTAGTAAGTATGGCGATTTTTCTCAAATATCAACTTATTGTGAAGTTCTTTTAAACCATCACAATAAAATATGGTATTTATTATGCCCACTTATACATTATAACCATTTCAGAATAGAAATTAACTTTTTTTTTATGAAATTAAAAAAAAAAAGTATTATTTGCTATTAATATGCTCCTCAAGACTGAAAAAACTTGTTCTCGTTGTTAAATACTTATTATTGTTGAAATAAACACTTGTAATCTATCATTGTCCATCTGATGCTGTGTATTCTTGTTAGTTAGCATCGATATATTTTCCCCGCCAGGTGGCGTTGTTTCAAATTGCTGCACGAAGCGAATAAGTTCGATTTTAATGGTTATCTTGTATACCTACTTTCGTAAGGTAATTTCTTAAACTGTTTTATTTAACATAATTTTAACTGTTAAAAATAACATTTCCTTTTTTTTTCCAACTTGCATTCGATTTACTGCGTAGATTTGTAATTTTTGCTACAATTTCTCTATCATTTTTATCATTTTTTTCTCTCAGCATACGATTTTACTAAGTTTTCACAGGAAAAGACGTACACTTATTTAAATAATATTCATACCAAGATGTTGTTTTGGTGTTAAAATATTTCATTAGTTATGTTTTATTTGAATTATACGAATATTAAATACTAATGACATAAAATTAACAACAAAATAAAAATAAGTAGAATCTAAAAAAGTACTACAAGATATCTATTAATTATTTTTGGACGCATATTAATTATCATTGGATTTTTTTATCATTAAGGATGCAACGAGGTTTCCAAGTTCGTAATGTTTCATTTAACAATATTCTTGGTAGACAAAAATTTTGATTACTTGCAATTTTGTTTCAATTAGATAAGAGAATGAGTCAATACAGGTTCTGTTTTCATTTTTCGCAGCAACACTTGAAATCTAATTTTATTCTAGTCATGCAAATAATGTTAAATAAAGTATTATTCTTTAAAAAACTTGGCTGCTTTTAATATCGTTTTGCCTAAGAGGATTATTGACAAGCATAAATTATTTTTAAAATGTGTGTAAATAAAAAAAGTATTGTACCTATAAATTTCTATTATAACTTTATGCACTAGTTATAATACCAACTTAATTAGGCTTTCAATAATACTGAGGTACAACGACATGGTGTATGAAAATTTCAGGATGGGTAACTTGTTACGTCACCTCTACAAAATTAATTTTATGAAATTAAATTTTAAGTGAATTAATTTTAATGATAAAAACATCCAGTATATTACATCCTCACTGATTCTTACTGATTGAATGTCTTGAATCAAACTAAGTAAATTATATATTTGGTGTAAAAATACTCTAGGGCATTTGTTTCGTTGGAATGAGTTTTATACAGATATAAATCATTTATTGACCAGATGAAATTTTATACAATCTATAGTTTTCAACATTTGTTATTATTTAATCCGGATGTAGATAACTTAATTTTCAATCAATAGTGCTGACAAATAATACAGTCTAAGGTTTATTTCGATCCATCATTTTGATCATAGATAATTAATTTTATGACTAAAAGTTTAAATACATGTACAAAGGTGCAAAAAAATTTTATATACATGTTAGAGTATTAGGTTAATCCATATTGAATGTTTGAGATTGTAATAACTTTTTAATAATTAACAATGCAGAGATCCCAAAGTGTTAAATTTCCTTGAATTAATTACTCGAAGTATAGAAAATTTATTTTTTCATTAAAAGAGCATGCACTCGAGAGTTTGGGGTTACTTGTTTGTATTAGATGCTATGAATTAAGATAACTTATTTGACAATCAAAAGTCTGTTAAATTATTAAATATTAAAATCACCAGAATTATAGTCCGTTT
>NW_019379752.1:258303-272965 GCF_000648655.2 Copidosoma floridanum | reverse complement strand
TCATACATAAGCAGATCAGCTCATAAACGCCTTACTTTAATTTGCCATAGCTCATTTCCTAATGTATTAAAAAAAAATTAGATTCTATCCCTTGCGATTATTTGTTTATTTATTTATTTTTGTTTTTATACATTGTTAGATGAAAATAACTAAAAATTTCACCAAATACTTATTTTTTGCTACAAATGAAAATAGCTTTCTTAACTTTTTTGAAATAACTGCACCTTAGTTAAAAAAAATCTTTTTTCATAACCAATAATTTCAAAAACTGAGCATCAAAAATTATTGGTTTAATGATTCTGAATTTAATACTAATTTTTCAAATTAGTTAAAAGAGAGCTATTTTTAATGAAAAAAAATTGAATCGTCGACAGAATTTTCACTTATTTTAAAATTTCGACTATTTAAATATTGTAAATTCTTTATAAAAATACTTATTCATCATCTAATATTTATAGTTGATAATTAATCATTCAAATAATAAAGAAAAAATTATGTTTTCAAGAATTCTGGCTGCATTTGCAGTCGAATTTCGAAAACCACCACTTCTACGGGCACAACGTATTTCTTAATTTTACGTCAAGCGTGCATCAACTGCTTTTTATGCTACTTAGCATGACTAATAATTTTTTTCATAAGCAGTATAAGTCATCACTTTTATAGCGCATCGACAAAAAAGTATTCTAAATAGTCTTTTTAATTTATCTTATAGATGTATCTAAAACATATTAACAAACCTATTAACGATATCTTTCGAGTCGTAGCCCGTAAAAGTTTGCAGCTTTTGAATACTGATGTTTTAAACTTGAGTAAATCGTGCGTATTGAAACATAAGGTGTCAACTGCTACTTAGTGTATATACTAATAGATTATAGAGCCAGACAAAATTTTTTTAGCGGTAAGTGCATTGAATTTTAATCTACTTGTTACAAACTACGAGGTAAACTGTTATTTTGAAATAAAAAAATTTCATGGACAGTGTAGTTATTTAAAAAGTTAATATTTGGCTGTCAAAACTATTCAACTATTCATCATAGCTATTCAAAGCTACACGAAAATTTGATGTCATGGGTTTTTACTAATCTTTGATTTAGTAATTTAATTCAAAATATAAATATATTGCATGTATTTCACTTATAAGTTATTTAGACTTTTCTTTATTTTTGGACAGTTGAATTGTCGATTTCTGTGAAAACATGAGTCTATTATTGTTGAATTTAATTACTTATAAATATAGTAACGACAAAAAATGAGTCTTTAGCTTGTTATATTACATGTGTGTTCTCATGATATTTTTAAAATAATCACAGTTCATGTAATTTTACAATAAAACGTTGCACAAAAATCGTAAAATATTTATTCAAAGATAGGTTAAAGATGATATAAGTCTATATTCATGACTACAATTCACGATGAAGCTATTTATGTTCTGATTCTAATTTTATAAATGGAAATCTGACGTTTTTTACTAATTGTCTATGTCTTGGAATTACAGTAACGTTTCAGTTATTTCCTGTAATAAGTGTAAGTCATCATGAAAATAAATAGTGATAAAAATTCAAGCTCGAAAGATGCCAATAACAAGAAAAATAAAAAAAATAGGCTCCGTATTATGTATCGATGCAGTGATTGTGGAGCTAAGTATGGAAATGTAGTTGAATTTCAAAAACACAGAGATACTCACCTGTTTAAGAAGCCCTATCCAGTAAGAAAAAAAAAAATAAATAATTGTAGCTAGTTAGCAACACAATAATTCTGTTAAACACGTTACTTATGATAATACCTCTATTTCGTAAGTTTACCTTTAAATCAGGAATAATAAATTTTTATTTTTAATTGCATGATTAAATATTTTAAGATAATGGTAATTATATTTTTCTAATTTGTCTACTTTAATCCTGTGTGAATTCTTCCTATCTATTCTTGCAACATTACCAAATCATCCCAACTTTTTGTCACAAAAAACTTAGGGTAAAAAGTTTTTTTCTCAAGTTGCTTGTTAATAAGCTGCAATAAAACGTATGTTAGTTGATTAATCTTGAAACAACGTTACCTGATTTTTTTTATATGGTAATACCTAAACATTTAAACTTTAGATGTATGTGTAAATTTTGACCATACTTTTTTTAACTATTCATACAGGTCTGGTCTTAGAGATTCATTAATATACATATTTGCAATATATATGCAATATGGCATGCTTGAAATATAGTTGTACTGGATGAAAATCTTTATCGCTACATGTTATCGCATTTGTAAGTGAGTTATGTCAACGATTCGAGAGAAAAAAAAACCTGTAATTTTTATTTGTCCAATTATTTTACCTCATTACTAAAAGACTAATTTAGTATGTTAACACATTTTATTAATAATGGACCAAAAAATTATTTATATTTATCAATAAAAGTCTAAGGCACAAAGATATGTAAAGCAATATATTCTTTGGAGAACAAAATTATATTTAAAATTTTTTGCGTGACTAAAATAACATTAGATCTCAAGTTTTGCTGCGAAAAATAAAAAATCAGAGCCTATGTTGATTCATTCCATTATCTAATTAAAATAAAATGGCAAGTAATCGGAAATTTCGTCTGCCAAGAATATTGTTAAACTAAACATTACTAACTTGGAAATTTTGTTGCATCCTCAACGATAAAAAAATCTAAAAATAATTAATATCTATCCAAAGATAATTAATTTATATCTTGTGGTACTTTTTTAAAGTCTGGTTATTCTTATTTTATTGTTATATTTATGTTATTATTATTCAACATTTGTGAAACTCAAATGAAACATAACTAATGAAATATTTCAATGCAACACAAAAACAATGTCTGGTATAAATGTTTTTAAATAAGCGTACTTATTTCTTGTAAAAACTTAGTTAATCATATGGATACGAGTAATCGTAATCAAAAATATGTTTTAAATAAGTAGTACTTATTCAAATAAAATATATCAACACGGAAACATTTGAAAACATCTATTCTTTTTAGGGAAATTTTAAATTAATGTAATGAAAATTGCGATTGAGAGAAGTAAAAGACACAACAATAGTCGTTAAGTTAAAAATCACCTGACAAAAGTATATGTACAAGGTAACCATTAAAACTAAGCTTGTCCCATGTAATTCTTTTTTAGACTCTTTGTTTGACTTCTTAAATACAAATTACGTATAGAACACACCTTTTGATTTTGAGTAATTCAATATCAAACTTTTAACTTGGCTACTGTTTATTCTTTATTAGCAGACAAAACAATTTTTAAGATACAAAGCCATCAAAGAAATAAAGTCAAAATCAACGAGATGATGTGAGCACATGTGGTGGAGAAACGCAAATGTACTATGAAGTACATACACACATCTATACAGCAATTTCGAAGAATTTCACAGTGATTGGCTAACTTTAGAGTCCCATGAATATCTTTTTAATACTTTTCCATGAAATGTTTATTATTATAATTGTACTAAGGTAACCGAATTTTCGTCTGCTGTAGATATTTTAATCAAAAACCTTAATGTATTAGATTTCGATCCAATGTCATTTCGATTAATGTATTCTTAAAAGGTCATAAATTAATTAACTACGAGTAATCATGAGGAATTACATAACTGATTCAAAAAATTTGCTTAAATGGTATCGTTTCATTTTGTACTTTAATACAAACAAATTTCAAAGTAAAGAGGAAGTATTATATTTTGTAGATACATGTTTTCATGAAACAGTCATGCTTCAAGTACTACGTCTTAAGTGTTTATTTATTTTTCATATCAAAGAGGAAGTTCTCTTTGTTTACAAAAAAATTTATTCAGTACACGTAACACACTTGAAAAATTATGATTCCAATAACAAAAAATTATAATATAAAGCATCACGTTCATAAATATACAAAATGACTGTTAATTACAAAGTATTCGTGAAAATGGCGTGGTCCATCGCTCAAAATGAGAATATATGCGCACCAAACTCATGCAGTTTGGCAGCATTACAATTTTTAGCTTTTTTAACCAATTACCTTGGCTACTCATACGATAGTAATTTTGTCAATCGCAATGTAAAAATAGATTCAGAGTATGATTTTATCATCGTCGGGGCTGGAAGTGCTGGTTGCGTTGTTGCAAATCGTTTGAGCGAAATCAAAAATTGGAAGGTATTTAACTCATAAAAAATATTTGTGTCAATCTAAAACTTAAATATTTTAAACTGGTCTAGATTTTGGTACTAGAAGCAGGCGATGAGGAACCAATAATAGCAGATTTACCAGCACAAGAACAGATTCTATATCCGAGTAGTATCAGCTACTCTTACTACACTCAACCTGAGGACAACGCATGTGAAGCTAGCAATAACAGAAGATGTTTAACGATTCGTGGAAAAGCTTTAGGAGGTTCTAGTGTCGTTAATAGTATGTTGTATGTTCGAGGGAATAAGTTTGACTACGATACAATTGCTAGTCACGGAAATCCAGGCTGGGGCTGGAAAGATGTCTTACCTCACTTTAAAAAATCAGAAGACCTCAGGTATCCTGAAGTAAGTAATGTGCTGTATTACATACTTATTGAAAAGTTTTTCGTAGGCATTACAGAATGTAATGAATATCAGCCAATATTAAAAGATATATATTTTATCAGATTTTAGAAAAATATCCGGATGCTCACTCAACTGGCGGGTATCTAACAGTTGGGGGTCTACGCAAGGAAAATGTGGGTGACACGATTTTTGAAGCCTTTAAAGAACTAAACTACACAGAAACGGACTATAATTCTGGTGATCAGCTTGGGTTGTCGAGACTCCAATTGACTCGCATAAACGGAGCCCGCCAAAGTGCTAATGGTGCTTTTATCAGACCTATCCGCGGAAGAAGATCCAACTTAGTTATCAAGCTGATGACACGAGTGACTAAGATTATCATCGATAAACGGGAAAAGAGAGCCATTGGTGTAGAGTATGTGACTGGAAATTCTCGAAGGATACACAAAATTTTTGCTTCGAAGGAAGTAATAGTTTCGGGTGGCACCATAGAATCGCCAAAGCTGCTGATGCTCTCTGGGATAGGTCCTGTGGCGGAGCTGAAAGAAGCTGGTATCGAAGTAATAAAAGAACTACCAGTGGGATCTTACCTTCATGATCATGTTTGCACTAATCCTGTCGTGGTTGAATTCCCAAATGGTTACACTGGGCCATTAACGTTTGATTTAATTCAAAATGATATTAGCTACTGGCTAAGTACTCACGAGGGGGTAATGGCAAGTTCAAGATTGTTTGATGTTCATTTGTTTATTCGAACTCGATTGGCGAAAGAAATTGATGGACCAGATGTACAAGTAATATTTCTCAAGCATTACCACGGAAAAACGGATTTTAAGACACCGAATTTTGTGCCATATTACAATAGAATTACATTTTCTGTTTGCCTGCTAACTCCCAAAAGCAGTGGATCTTTAAGACTAAATAAGACCAATCCTATCTGGAGTCATCCGTTAATATACGGTAATTACCTAAAGGATCCACATGATCTCAAAGTTTTAATTGAAGGAGTCAGAACAGTAAATAAAGTACTCGAGACGTCAACCTTTAAAAAAGCAGGATACAAACGCGTACCAATACCAGCTCCTGGTTGTGAAAAGTACGATTATGACTCGGATGAGTTTTACAAGTGTTTTGCTAAGCGGTTTACCACCCCTGGGTGGCACTCCGTAGGCACTTGTAAGATGGGACAAGTAAGTGATCCAACTTCGGTTGTGGATGCAAGATTGCGTGTTCATGGAATATCCGGATTGAGAGTGATTGACGCATCTATTTTACCGTTTACTCCCAGGGGAAATACCCTTGGACCAGCCATCATGACTGGCGAGAAAGGAAGTGATTTCATAAAAGATGATTGGTTGGCAGTGCATTGAGTTTTGTGTCACATTATCTGCATTATAGATAATGGATGACCAAAAAACAATTAACCTATTAGCACACCTGTATTGTTGATGAGAATTAAATTTATACGATCATAACTGAGCTGGTTTGTATGATAAGTGTATACACTTTATTACAAATAAAGTTTTTAATTAAAAAAAAGTTACATTGAGACGGGATAATAGTAGTCCGCTACTTAATTGTCACAGATTTTTCAAATGTTTTTGTAATGCTTTTGTTAGCTATTATGTTATAACTTGTTTTAAAGTCTATTTATTTTACAAGTTTCCCTAAAACATAGAGAAGTTAACTGTTGGAAAGAAATGAAATTAAAAAAAAAAAATAATAATTAATACAAATTGGTTACAAGAAATGTGGAATATCCTACGACAGTTTTAACACATTTATAGCACATTGTAAACTATGTAATTATCACAGTATTACGAAAATTGTTATGCCGTGATCCAAAGTTTTTTACATTTTGTACATGCACATGAACAGCTACTGGAGACTGTAGTTGTATTCATCTTTTTAATAAATTTTTTTTTTTTTCTTTGTCAAAGTTGAATTAAAACATAAGATCGGGTTTATTTCGTTTTTAAATATAGACAAGAAATTATCATAACTAACAACTTATAATAATTTATAGAAGTCTTTTTTTGGTGACTTCAAAATTCAATGCTTAGTTGATTACACATTATAGATATTATAACCTATAACTCCTACAAGTTTTTTTTTAATTTATAACAGTTATTACTGTTTTTTCATCACAACCGGCAAAAATTATAACTTCGACACCCAATTTAAAGTTCCAATGTTTGCCGGTTCTGCATGGAGCGAATACTAGGGGAACCTGGGGTTGTATGGGTCACTGGATCAAATGGATCTTTATCATTATTTAAAGTCACACTACTAATAGTATTGGTTTTTTTTTCTATTGCATATTGTCATAAGTCGTTAATAAGCCTTCGAGATTTTTTCATTCACAATACTATTTTTAATTATAAAGTACAAAAAAAAAAAATTATAATCGTCACTAACTTCAAACAGGAATACAAGTATTAAAAAAGATTTTTTCCGCCCTCGGGTGGTTTTGGGAGGCTGGTACTTCCTCGGGCGAAAAAGCAGTTTTCCGATACTCGTTCGAAAAGTCTCCTTTACGAACCTCGTTACGGACCTCGCCTTCGGCTTGGGCCGCAAACAAAGACTTTTCAAACTCGTAGGAAAACTACTATTTCCTCATTCATAAAATTTGATATCAATGAAGCAACTGTTACACTTTAGTACAATGCTTTATAAATACTATATCACGCACGAGTTTGCAAAGGCTTCGATTTACGAACTGAGAGGTTTACGGCACGAGCCGAAGGCGAGGAACGAGTTTCGTATACTATTTTTCCGCCTGAGAACCCAAAATCAAGCGGCGAAGGTGCTATTTTGAGGTTAGAAGGCGGAAAATATATTATCCACTATTTAAGAAATATTGGTTGAGGGGGGGGGGGGGGCTGTATGGATCAATCAGATAAAGCGAAATACGATGAAACAAGCATAGCAGCAGGCGATTTCTATCTTTTTTCCGAGAGACACTCGTTCTGATATTCAGTGTTGTGATGCGGTAAGGTTTATTAATTGAAAACAAAGTGATATTGAGGTTGTACAAATGAAAAACAAATTGGCAGTGCTGGTCTGCTGTGTCATTGCAAAAAGTAGAAAGTGCAATTTCAGCTGGGGAGACATATCGACGAATAAAAAAAGAATATTGAAGGAAAAACTAACAAAAAAGTCGTCAAGTCGTGTATAAACCACGTTCGTATATTGTCGTTATGTTCGTTATGTGATGTCTTATGAACACACTTTCCTATCATTAAGTTCAAGTGAAATTTTGAAATTAAACTACAAAAATTTTGATTTTTTTTATTAGGATGAGGCCATAAAGCCGTAAAGTGCTTAAGAGATTACCAGTAATAATAAAAAAAATATGATTTGCGAAAACTTTCTCCAATAAATATTGTACATCAATAATTGATCAGTTGTTAGGAAATGTAAATACTTATATTTAAAAACATATATAATATTTATTATCATACAGTTATTTCACAACATTTTATTAATGTTCATTTTTCATTATTTCATCTTTACAACCTGTTCCTTGATAAAATGAGACATAAATAACAATTTATGATCACACTCAAGGCGGCCATATAAAATACATTGGCTCATTCATCGATATCAATAAATAAATTTAAGAAAATAAGTAAGTTAAAAAATAAAGACTTTTATTCGTAAATTTTTCTTATTGCTTTTGGATATAAGTACTAAATAAGTACTTACTTTTTGTGCTCCCACTGACGAATCGCCCCAAAATTGTTAAATAGGCGTAAGTTAGTATACTTCACTTCGGCTTCTCTGACTGTATTCTCTTGATTACAACAGTATTTTAGAAAATACTCTCTCGAACTTTTATTTTCAGGAGAAAAAGTATATTACACCACTAAAGCAGAACAAAAAAGAACATGATAGAAAGAAGAAAAAAAAAAAAAAAATCACAAAAAAACGTCAACTTGGGAGGATTAAAATAAAGGTTAAACAAAAAATAACAGCATTATAATTGTTAAAATCATGTTTTTTTAATCGTAAAAACTACAGCTGTCGTGCGTTATGTACAAAATAAAAGTACGGCTGCTCGGATGCGCCGAAAACAAAAAAAAAATAAATAAAAATTTCATCAGTTCGCTCCGTTGCATTCGATAACGATAATACCGATGCAGTATTTTATGAAAATGCATGCATAGTCGATCATCGTACCGTTTATATTATCGTATTGCCAAGGACGATTGGAGGTATCAAATGTCCTCACGTGACTTGTATGTCGCAGGTTGTTTACTTCCCAGGGACCTTGCGGAGCGTCGCCCGGACTTTTTGTCCTCGTGAGCCAGCACATGCCTCGCGAGTCGGTCTTTTTGATGAAATTTAGCAAAACACACCGCACACTCGAAGCGCTTGTCCCTCGCGTGGGTCCGCGTGTGGTACGTGAGGTGGTGCTTCATGCGAAATGTTTGCGAGCACACGGAGCACCCGTAAGGCTTCTCACCCGTGTGGATCCGCGTGTGCCTCGTGAGGTTGCTCTTGTCGCTGAAATGCAGGGAGCAGTACGAGCAGCCGTACGGCTTTTTGCTCACGTGGATGCGCTTGTGGGTGTTGAGGTTGCTCTTTTGGCTGAACGTCTCCAGACAGAGGGCGCACTTGAAGGGCCTCTCGCCCGTGTGGACGCGTATGTGCTTCGCCAGGGTGTCCTTGAGGCTGAACTTTTGCGAGCACAGGGCGCACTCGAAGGGCCTCGCCATCGTGTGGGTGCGCATGTGCCTCGTGAGGTTGTTCTTGTAGCCGAAGGAGTGACGGCACACCGGGCACTGGTACGGCTTCTCCTTCGTGTGGGAGCGCATGTGCTTCGCGAGGTTGCCCTTGCGATTGAATTTCCTCGCGCACACCGAGCAGTGGAAGAAACTTTTGCCCGTGTGGATGCGCATGTGGTTCGCGAGGCTGCTCCTTTTGCCGAACATCTTGTGGCACACCGAGCACTCCAAGTTGGCGTCGTCCTCGTCCGAGTGGATCCTCATGTGGCTCGCCAGGTGATGCTTGTGCCTGAAGGATTGGGGGCACAGGGCACACGGGAAGGGCTTTTCCCCGGTGTGGATCATCATGTGGACCTTCAGGTTGCTCGAGTTGTTGAACGCTCGGTGGCAAATGGCGCACTTGTCGTAGACAATGCCCGTGTGGATGCGCATGTGGGTCGTGAGGGTGCTCTTGTGGCTGTAGGATTGCAAACATTTGTAGCACTTGTAGGGCTTGTCGCCCGTGTGGACGCGCGTGTGCGTGTTCAGGTGGAACAGTGTGGTAAATGTTTTTCCGCACACCTCGCAAAGGTAGCAACTACCCGAGGAATTGCGGTCGGTTTTTTCTTTGGGCTCGGGATCCGGCTCGCAGCTCGGGGACATGCTTGTCGGGCGGGTGATTAGCTACTAGTTGTGGCTTCAAAGAGTATTCTAAATCCTCAGTGGTAGTTTGATCCTCCCGACGAGACGGCAATCGTTTGGCGATTTGAAAAGAGTTTTTTGATCGTGGTTTTTCTGTAAAAAACAAAAAAAAAACAGACAAGAAATTTTAATTATGTTATCAGTGACTTGTAACTAGAGGTTTTTATTATTATTTTTTTTAATTTCAGCATTTGTTACTGGATGTTATTTTTATTATTTTAGACAATCGTAGAAAAATCAATGGAGGACCAATTTTATATGTTTACTTTTAATTGTTACAAGATGTCACTGTGTAAATAAGCTGTTACAGTACTTCCTCGTTTATTTTGAAAATTTCAAGTTGCTTTCAACGCCTGATTTGACGAATAGCAACGTTTATATTTTAGGGCAATTGTTACCATGAAATGTCTTTTGTAT
Organism: Copidosoma floridanum; assembly: GCF_000648655.2. The sequence goes on along the minus strand of NW_019379752.1, from coordinate 262,605 downwards.
TTGTTGATATTTAAATTGAATATCATCTTACTAATAATAAGTTACAAATAGTAAAAAGAGTAAAAATTTTTTTTCCATAATCCTCAGTGAATTCTATTATGCCTTCTTGAATTTTTTCACATTTTCTTATTAATCCTTATATTTTCTCGTAAAGAGTAAAAAATATCATAAAATGCATTATTAGGACGTGTTGAGATTATCTTAGATAAAAAACTTGTAAAATTAACTAATTTCTTAAAATATAAATCATATACTTTACAATGGTGTTCTATAGATGTGAAATACAGTATTTGTCAACTATTTTAAAAATCACACATAAATATACACTTTCGAAAGATAATTTTTTGTATACAAATATATGTTGACAAAACTAATCAAACTGTGTATGAAAAGTATGCCATAGCATAGTACAATTTAAGGTTTCTATTCTAGATAAAATATAAAGGAAATAAATAAAAAAAAAGATTAAAAAGAAAAAAAATGGAGGCAATTGTAGTTATCTCAAACATTCATGAATACACATGTAAATACATGTCAACAGCCAAAACAATACTGAATTACAATGGCCTAGTCATCAGTGTTTCAATGCATCATAAATAATCGACTTTTGTTATAATTAAATCTTAATTGCAAGTGATTTCAATTATTAGTTCAATCAAATTAGTAATTAGAAAATGAAACAATAGCGAATCAAATTACAGTAATAATTTGAACGATTTTTAACTATTGAAGAAAAAACTAATAATTAGCTACAGGATGTTTAACTATTTATTAAATTTTATTGTTAATTAAAACAAACTCCACTTTTTCATTAAAATAAATTAACAATTTAATTTCATTCTTAATTAAAAATTGTGTAAAAATAAAATGTTTCTGACTACCCAAACATGAACTAATTATTAAATAAAGTTATTTGTGAATTGAAGAACGCATCAATGGATGGATTAATTTTATTTCTTTATTAAATACTTTCTAAATTGAGATTCAGTCGAATTTTTTAAAACCCTGAACTTAGTGTTAAGCCCTAAGTTAATTGCTGATGAATAATATTTTTCCTATAATATTGGTAACCCTCGTAATGAAATAGGTATATTTATAACACGTATAAATTATATAATTTAGATGTATACCATACTTGAGATATTCCTATGAAATGTTTGATTTTTCAATATAACAAGAATATGCAAAATATACGTACGTATTAACACGTTTTTTACTGATATCTGATGTGTTTAAAATAGTTTTAGTATTATTTGAAATAAAAATACCTATTATTCCCATGAACGCAACCCAATGGTTTTTAAATATGTTTAATTAAAATTAATGATGAGTCAAGAAAAATGGCATGATTACCGTACAAACGAGCCAATCAAATAAAGCTATTTATGAAGGCTATAGAAACATGTGATGGTGTTTTTGAAAAAAGTAATACGTCATTGACGTACATAATGTCCTTTTAACGTGGGACATTCACATGTGTCAGCGTAAGCTTGTGTGTAGAAACAACACAGCAATATACTCTCACGATTATATACCGATCTGTCACTGCACAATCACACGTGGACTAATAATAATATTGCCTCTTTTTTTTTATTTTTATAATCGGCAGTGGTTAATTTATTAAGAAAAAAAAAAACTAAACTATTGTTAAATTGAAATGTATTATTTTTTCTTAAAAACAATTTACCTCCTTGTTGTAAAATTTATAATACCTAGATGGATGGTAATTGACGACGTTCGAGCACTTGCTGTATTAAATCTCTTTCAGAACTGCTTGTGATTTTTTTTTGTGATATTATATTAATGTCACTTTGTAAGCAAGTTAATATTTATTATCCATTATCACATCGGTTGAGTTACGAAACGTTAGAATCTAATATCAATAAAATCCTAATGCAATACTTTTTGACGGACAAACGGGAAATGGTATACCCACTCGCTTAAAAAGCCAACTTATACGTGCAATGGGTGAGAGAAAAGTGGAAGGAAATCACTGGGCAGTCGTAATGTTGGTCCCCAAAGTCCAATGGAGAGGGACAATGTCGAAAGCACCGAGTGGGGGAAAGGACTGCAGAGGTAGGAATTTGCGTAGGCAGGTTTAAAAACTGGATGGGAGAGTGAATGTCGTAACATGTTTTTGACCTCAATGTTGGGGGTGGCGTGGGAAGAACCTGAAAGTAATAAATTAAAAAAGGTAAGATGCCGTGTTATTGGAAAGGTGAGGCCCAGAGTTTGTAAAAAAATTGTAAAATGGTTGTAAGAGAAGGAAAAAAGAACAGATGCACGTAAGGCGGTCTTTTGGAAAGAAAAAAAAGACATGATCTACTTGCAAGTATATCTCAATTCATCGTAAGAAAAAAAAAAAAAATAAAAAAAAAGGAAACACGAGTTGACGGTTGCAGGTCTCAATGCATATGAGAAACGAGTTTTTACGGGAACCTGAGTATGTGACCGACCAGTTGTTTGACTTGAATTTTCACGCGGTAGAAGCGTGAATGAACGGCGAGCTTGCTGTAGGTCTGGTCGTCACGAGGACAGGTAAGAGAACACAGGCGAGCTTAAGAGAGTCCATTCAACTTTTTCTTGGGAGGAAAGATGATGTGGGCAGGCGACTGCACACACGCTGTGTTAATACCTAAGAGGTGAAAGCGGCTACGTGACACTGTTTTTCGATGGGGATCATCACAATTAGAGGGATTTCAAGGTCTCGTTTGTAGAGGTGCATTTTACCGCCTATATATATGCGTTGCTGCCTACGGTTATTGGTATTTTACGTAGAAGCTGCAATACTCGGCGAGTAATGTCACCAAGAGTATGATGAATAGCGTTTGTTTTCCAATTTAAAAAAAAAAAAAAAAACGAGTTGTTTGCTTTTCTACATGTTTTGAATAAAAATGTGCTGTTCATTAAAAAAAAAGGATGGATTTTATCTTATTAAATAATAATTCCAAGTGAATCAGGATGAGTCTAAATCTTAAGGGTTTCGATTAATATTTATTTTTCTATGTTTTTAAGAATGAGTTATATGTTAGATAGATTATTTTCAATAGTGTACGTTAACAGTAAAATTAATTAATCATATATTGATTCAACAATTAATTATACGAGTATGTTGAATGAAAAAGAAATAATTAGTAAAACGTTCATAATATCTTGTGTATAGATTATGACGGTTAATTCGTTAATGTAATATTTGTTGAGATCGCCGAAAAATTTTCCATGTTTTTTTTTTACGACACAATCGCTAAAATTTATTACTTATACAGCATTCGTAGTCATTAGAATAATATTTGACTATTGTTTGTTAAAAATTTTTGTCTAGTATCATACGCATCTTGTGTCACATCATCTTGAGGATGAAACATTTTTTCGATTACTTAAAATTTATTTTTTTAAACAGTTGATTTTCTTATTTTCATCAGTGATTTATATTATTTTATAATAAAAATTCATGTAGTGATTACATTTCTTACAAAGAAAAGTGCTTAGATTATCTTAGATAAAAAACTTGTAAAATTAACTAATTTCTTAAAATATAAATCATATACTTTACAATGGTGTTCTATAGATGTGAAATACAGTATTTGTCAACTATTTTAAAAATCACACATAAATATACACTTTCGAAAGATAATTTTTTGTATACAAATATATGTTGACAAAACTAATCAAACTGTGTATGAAAAGTATGCCATAGCATAGTACAATTTAAGGTTTCTATTCTAGATAAAATATAAAGGAAATAAATAAAAAAAAAGATTAAAAAGAAAAAAAATGGAGGCAATTGTAGTTATCTCAAACATTCATGAATACACATGTAAATACATGTCAACAGCCAAAACAATACTGAATTACAATGGCCTAGTCATCAGTGTTTCAATGCATCATAAATAATCGACTTTTGTTATAATTAAATCTTAATTGCAAGTGATTTCAATTATTAGTTCAATCAAATTAGTAATTAGAAAATGAAACAATAGCGAATCAAATTACAGTAATAATTTGAACGATTTTTAACTATTGAAGAAAAAACTAATAATTAGCTACAGGATGTTTAACTATTTATTAAATTTTATTGTTAATTAAAACAAACTCCACTTTTTCATTAAAATAAATTAACAATTTAATTTCATTCTTAATTAAAAATTGTGTAAAAATAAAATGTTTCTGACTACCCAAACATGAACTAATTATTAAATAAAGTTATTTGTGAATTGAAGAACGCATCAATGGATGGATTAATTTTATTTCTTTATTAAATACTTTCTAAATTGAGATTCAGTCGAATTTTTTAAAACCCTG
>NW_019379752.1:225268-253365 GCF_000648655.2 Copidosoma floridanum | reverse complement strand
TAATTAATGGAAACATAAGCGTTGCAAAGTTAAGATTTAGAGGGTTCATGAATACGTTTAAAAAAGACTAAAAATTAGCTAAATTGTAATCTTCTTTCTAGTATGGTGCGCTTATTAAATAATAAAACTGAGTATAAAAGTAGTCACATAAGTCAGATCATGCGAAAACACGTTCAACATAACTAGTATAAATGAAAAATAAATTTATCAATACTTTAATTTTAAAAAGTATTGTGAAAATTCTAAAAGTAGTACATCACACACAGTGTTTTAACAATTAAGCTGTATAGGATTTAACTCACTAAGCGAAAAATAGGATCGTGTAAATGTTAACATACAGTTATTGAAGCTGACAAATTTAATTAAAAATTACTGGTATGGCCATTGAGCAACTATAGGTTGGAACCTCGAACCCAAAATTTTTTTATAATTTCATAAATATTTAGCAGTTAAGAAATTTTCATGAAATTTTAACAAGTATAGAAAACTTATAACACTCATTTTATACGTTTCAATAATTTATAAAAACCTTGAAAAACTATTAGAGATATAGGTATTGGCTCAAAACAATAATAGTTTATTTTTAAGACACATAATATTAATTCTAAGTCATTCAAATTTTGATGTTGTACAAATACAATCAATTTTTTTTAAGTTTTCGGATCTTATAAAAGTTGTAATGTTTAATGCAATTGGCATAATTAAAAGATCTTTCAAGATGTACAAGTGTAAGTAACAATCATAAAAAACAATTTCAGTAAAAATAATTTTTACTGTTACATTGCATGGATTCAGAACGATCGAAGGTCACTAACTCCCTCTTGACAGATTTCTTTTAAACAATAGTATGGAAAAAGTTATAAATATAGCTATGACAATGAAAAAAACCAGAATAATAATAATCACATGTAATGAAAATCTTACGGATATGTTTTTATTATTATTTATGAATGTTAGACACTGTCATAAAATAAGAAAATTGATTTTCGTTTCATTATAAGTATATTTTATGAAAAATAATCTTTCGTAAGATTTTTGTTTTTTAATTTAACTAAATAAACATATCTTATAATAGTTTACATTTATAAATGCATGTGATTTTTATTTAAAAAAAATATACTTTTGTACATATTTGATTTTTTCTTGAAATATGAATGTTTTGAAATTAAAAATAAACTTTTGAAGATTACAGTATTACTTAAACTATTACGACTACATTTATGTGTGCCAATTTAAATTTTAATTATACAGTAACTTTTGTCTTTAGATAACTTCTTAGCTTAGCTTTGCGCACTCAATAATATTTTCTAATGAAAGATATTTTAATAAGTAGTCTCTTAATTCACAAGTAGTGTTGACTGATCTATAAGTTATTCCCCTTAGTAGTACCAGAGATTATTTTCTGGTAGTACACCCATTTTTATTTTGCTAAAAAAATACTGTGTAACATACTTAACTTATACATTATAGCCTTATAACCTTTATTTATATTTTACATCTATTTTTCATCTAAACTAAGGACAATCTAATAAAACTACAAACGGTTTGTTTTTAAAACCCACGAATGTCATTTGACCCCTATAATCACGTGACCTTAGCTTGAACCAATCATATAGCATCAAATACTTCATTCGAAGTTATTCTTTTTATGATGACTAATTAAGTACTAGTGAACTTGATTTATTTATTAAAATTTAAACAGTTTGATCCTTTTTTAAATCACGGAAAATAAGTCACGTGGTCAGTTTAAAAAAATTTCCCATCGACTAAAAAGGCTTCAATCACGTGACAATCAATCTTTTAAGACAAAATAATAGGGTTGCATGACTCACACAGTACACATCGTAAAAGCGCGCGCTGAGCCTCCTCTCCTGATTTGTAAATAACATAACCCTTACCCTTACCTGATAGTGCTAGGTGCGCTGTTCGAATACCCGCGTAAAAGTAGGATTACAGCTTTTAAGAAATCGCTTTGGTTTGAATAAAAAGGGTAGGTGCACTGATTACGTAAAAACTTCTACCTTACATCCTATCTGCAACTGTACCTGCTGAAGCGACACAATACGGATGTTACGGCTTGTTGGACTCCGAATGATGCGTAACAAATGTACACTTGTCTTTACAACCTGTTGCTGCTTACAGGAAGCAAATACACGAGGAGACACTCTATATGTATATATTATGGCGTGGGAGAGCCTGACAGCATGGATCACACAATGCAGTATGCTAATTTAAACGAGTCTCAACTCAGCTGGTCTCGGCTCATATGTAGTAGTATGGAAGTTTTTTTTTGAAGACTGTGGTTAGACTAGGTCCACTGTGATATGCTAACTCTCAGCTTCATGCTGTGGGCCGTGGGCCTTATGTATACAATATATACATCTAAAATGCGGCATCAATTCTCAGCGCCAAAATTCAATAATTCGTACAGTAGGTAAAATTTTTTTGCGATTTATATCTGATTTTAAATCGTTTTATAGGTGCTGGTTTCGATTTTTTAAAAGTTTTCTCTGGGGTTCTGAAATATTTAATTAATTAATTTGTTAAATTAATTTTTTTTCCTTTTTTTTCAATTGAGAATTAAATGTAATAATAAGTTCAAAGTTTTTTTCTTAAACCAATTGATATTTTGTAAAAAATGTTTCAAATAATTGAAAAAAATACAAACAACAAAATCTCTATAGTACTTAGTTGGTTAAAAAAATATCAAGTATATGACACTTTCTTTTTATATATTTCTCATTCTGCTGATATAGACTTAAATTTTATTTTTTTTATAAAACCTTCAAACCGATTGATTAAGTTTACCCCACGAGTGATATTTAAATTATTATTTAAAAGTCAATTTATAAAGCATCAAGATTTTTTCTATGGAATCGGAAGTCAACAGGAACTCCATTCATCTTATTTCTTATAGTTACTTACCTTAAAATATTTTATTGATGTGGAAGGTTGTTATGGTTAAATAAAGATGTATTGATATGTGCAATGGTTTTATTTTAGGAAAATTCCAATATATGTACATAATGAGAAAGAAAGATAAATATTTATGCACATAATGTATGCATGTTTTGTCTTTTTTTTTTTATCTTGTATTTTTTCCTGTTTTTTTTTTAAATAATTAATTGTAATATTTATATACTCAAATTAATATTATTACCACGTACTAAACAAAATTGTGTTAACCCCTGTAGACAATTTTTATTTTATATTTAATTTTCGTGATTACTGTAAGGTTTCTTAGTTCTCTCAATTTTCTTAATTTTTGGACTTCCTTTTCAATTTTTTTTCTTTTTTCTCATATCCACATAATTATGCTATTACAACTACCTTAACTACACTTTGATAACAAATATTTGCTGTAATAGTGATCGAAACTAAATGAGTAAATAAAATGTAAGTATGTTTTCTAAGTTTACATTATACATGTTTACTATGATAATACAATGTTTATAACCACTGAAAGTAATACGTACAATATTTTATATCGCATTTAAGAAAATGAAAAAATAGTAATAACTGTGTGTAATGAAGGTCACATGTTCAAATAATTATTAAACTATACCGTTGACAGTGACGTAGAAATAAGACTATAAATTTCCAAAAACTTGAAAAAATACACGAGGTCATGCGTTGCCATACAAAATTTCTTTTATGAAGTATAACATTAATTTATAACTCGGGTGGTAGTGCTATTAAGTATTTATTAATATAACTTTCAAATCTCATTTGAGAAAAATCATAAATTATAAGTTATAATAGCCTTTGTGATACAGTTATAAAGTGACAAATACGTTGAACTGATATTTTGTGCACAATAAATTCTAAAATATTTCTCCAAAAAAAAAAAAAAAAAAAAAATCAGATGTTGCGAACACAAATGAGTCAATGGCAGAGATACATTGATGCATATAACATTGAAATTTAACAAATGTTACATCGGACGAGTAGTAATTGATAGTGCCTTTAAAAAAATCAAAGAGTCAATTGTTACTACTTTTTTCCTTCACAAAATTTTCTTTATGAAATTCAAGTCATGTATCTATTGATATTAAGTGCAAATGAGTAACATATGATTAAGTTATTCAGTCGACGCGTGTTCATATACTTATCTACGATCATTGTACTTAAAGGGAGACTCGTTAACGAGTGCAAACGTGGGTTTTCGTAGATCACCACTCAAGGCAAAAGTTTCCAGGGTTTTGACACTAAAAGGAACGCCTGCCAGAGTGCGTGCGTATGTGCGTTACGAGCTTGTTTCGCTGAGAAAAAGCTTTTCCACACCCGGGTTCGCCGCACTTGTAGGGACGCTCGCCATTGTGCGCCCGTACATGAATCGAGAGATAATGTTGCCGCGTAAAAGCTTTCTCACACCCGGGCACATTACACTTGTAGGGTCGCAGGCCCATGTGCGTGCCAATGTGACTCTTCAGATTGGATTTAATGGTAAAAGCTCTCCCACACCCGGGCTCGACGCACTTGTAGGGCCGATTTCCAGTATGCGTGCGCGAGTGAATCGAGAGTTTGTTTTGCTGAGCGAAAGATTTTCCACACCCCGGCTCGGTGCACTTGTAGGGTCGCTTGCCAGTGTGCGTGCCAACGTGTGTCTTCAATGTACTCCGTAGAGCAAAAGTTTTCCCACACCCGGGCTCACTGCACTTGTAGGGCCGCTCGCCCGTGTGGACCCGCACGTGCATCGACAGATTGGTTTTTTGACTAAATGTTTTTCCACACCCGGGCTCATCGCACTTGAAGGGCCGCTCGCCAGTGTGCGTCCGCACGTGGTTCACCAGATCATGCTTGCGACCAAAAGCCCTTGCACACCCGGGCTCGTCGCACCTGTAAGGGCGCACGCCGGTGTGCGTGCGTGTGTGAGCTTTCAAATTGCACCGGACAGCGAAAGCTAGCCCACACCCGGGTTCCTTGCACTTGTAGGGACGTTTACCGGTGTGGGTGCGCACGTGCATCGAGAGATTGTTCTGTTGAGTGAAGGCTTTTTCGCAGCCGGGCTCGGGACACTTGTAGGGCCGCTCGCCAGTGTGTACGCGCATGTGAATGTGTAGTGCACTATACGAAGCAAAAGCTTTTTCACACGTGGGTTCTTTGCACTTGTAGGGCCGCTCGCCGGTGTGTACACGCATGTGAAGAATAAGTTTGTCCTTTTGGGCAAAATCTTGGCCGCATTCGTTGCACTTGAAACGAAATTGGGCAAAGTGCGAGTACATGTGCCTTTTGAGGTTACTTTTGTCGGCGAACTTTTTCCCGCAGCCATTTTCATTGCACTCGAAGGGCCGCTCGCCGGTGTGCGTGTTCATGTGTGTGGCGAGGTTACCTCGTTGGGCAAAAGCTTTTCCACATCCGGGTTCAGTGCACTGAAAGGGTCGCTCGCCAGTGTGCACGCGCACGTGTACTTTGAGGTAACGAAGCAAGGTAAAACTTTGCTCACATTCGTTGCATTTGTAACGAAACTCGGTAACGTGCGAGTACCTGTGCTTTTTGAGGTTACTTTCGTCGGCAAACGTTTTTCCACAATTATTTTCGGTGCATGCATAGGGACGCTCGCCGGTGTGTTTTCGCTCGTGGATTGTGAGCTTGCTTAGGCGAACAAAAACTTTGTTACAAAATCGGCACTCGTTGAGTTTTTTAATCTTCATTGAAAAATTTTTCCTCGTCAATTCACGGGTAGGCTATTCTGGCTTTGATGATTGTGTAGTTCGAAAGACGGGTAAAACCCGATTAACGGGATAAACTGGATTTTTGTTGGAAACAAATGTCGTATTGGCTGAAAAGTTAAATGAAAGATACTTAAATTTGAATAATACTATATTTTAATTGTAATAAAGTAGCAATGGGAGGTGGGGTGTGTTTAAGTAGATGAAAATGGGCGAAAAGGTTGATTTGGTACTGCTTTTACAATGAGTGTTGTTAATTAATATATGCAGATTCTACAAAATACTAGGCATAAAAATCCTAAAAAGCTAAGTATAAGTTTCAGAAGCTACATACATAACTTGTACGGTCTATACTTTTTGTGCTATTTAAAAAAAAAAACAATTGTTTTCCAAAATCCAAAAAAAATTTAGCTGTTCCTGAAGACGGATATTTAAAAGTTTAGGTTGATTATATATGAAAATACTTTTTTTTCTACAGTATCTGTGAGTTTTCACTAAAACCGTGGATCTCTTACACTATTGGTGTTACAAGGATGGACATCATGCAGCACAGTATGCGTGCACTATCGAGAGGCTGCGCACTCTTGAAGTCATTACAAAACATTTCATAAGTCATTTTAAGTCTTTCAAAGACTTCGGATGTCTCAAAAAGATTTCAGACTTTTTACTGGAACTTTAAAAGTGCATGTAGCTTAAAGTCATTGAAAAATACTTCATAAAACATTCTAAAACTTTCAAACGCTTTAGATATCTCAAAAAGACTTCAGACTTTTTACCGGGACTTTACGAGTACATAAATATAGTTTAAAGTCATTAACAAAGTCTGTAAGTCATTCTAAGTCTTTCAAAGAGACTTCAGGAATTTTACCGGGACTTCAAGAGTGCATATAGCTAAGGGTCATTAAGGTGGCTCCAGTGTCCTCAATGTTAAAATTATAAATAACCCAACCGAGGGTGATAAAATTGAATTATATTTTTTGAATTCCCATCTTTCTATTCGTATAAAAAAAAATTAAGGTTGACGATGAAAATTGTAAGAAATCATGCTTACAAAATCGTAGTTTTAAGATGGGTTGGATAGAAAATGCAAGCTTACGCGATATACAACCTACTTCTGCACTTATATAAATAACCCGTAAGGTGTAAAAAACATACTATCATGTATATATTATTACGCAGTTTTCGATGACATGAGAAAAGTGTCTTGTTGTCGAACAAAATCTTTAAATAGTCGGAGACTAAGTATACAGTTGCGAGTGCAAGTCAGCTCTCAGCTGTCTGCATTCTGCAGAGTATATATATATATAGGTATAACTACTCTTAAACTTAGGAGCGTACCGTAACAGTTCATCAATTAGGGCACCATAAAACTTTTTTGATTTTTTATATTAACTCACTAAAGTAACAGATAAAATGTAGAATATGGCTTACAACAGTCTCTACGATAATTTTATACCATATTTTAAAGAAAATAATGATTAATTTTTAGTCTCCCCATTTTGATACGGCACTAGGCGCTGGAGCCACCTTAAAAAAGGCTTTATGAGTCATTTTAAGGAGGCTCCATCACGGATTGTACAAGAACTTTTACAGATATATTATTAAAGTTGAGATCGCGCTGAATCCAATGGTGTCTTTATTTTTATGGGTTGGCGAACAAAATCCGGAGAAAATTCAATTCAAAGTTAACACTTTTCGAACTCGCCTAACACAGTTTCTTGTGGCCGAAGGCCTGACTCAAACTTTTGACTATCAATTAAACTACTAAAATGGGATGTACAAGCAAAAAAATATACTTACCATAATTCTGACAGTCTCATCTTTAAGAAACCGGGTGACTTTATAAAATATGTTGGCGATGAATAAATTGATAAAATAGCTAAAATACTATTTTGGTCTGTAATTACGTTCGGTGAGTGCAGTGACAAACACTGCCGGCCATATTGGTCTAGGGAGCGTGCACAATAAAAAAAATTTGAATTTGTAAAATAACATGAAAACTTTTATAATGATTTTTCAATTTTCATTTGTTGGGTAATAACGTAGTAAATTATGGCAATCATTAATATTAAATTATTCGACAGCTGACTGTATAAATATGTAGTAAACTATGTTTAATAGCAGATAGATTCAGTTGAAAATAAAACAAACTTCATTACCAACATACTATTAGTATAAAAGAAAGCTTTCGTCTAGTGACATCGCATCGATCGTCACTGAATTGACTACCGCAGTAGGCGATGGAGCCTCCTTAAGTCTTTCAAAGACTTCAGAAGTCCCCAAAAGATTTCAGAGTGCACAGCGCTTCGAGCACTGTTTATGTATACGCACTATTATAGCAAGTACAAGGTATACTATCTTAAAAACTCCAGCTTTTGGTGTTCACTGTGAGCTAATTTTTTTTTAATTAAAAAAAATTTTTTCAAATTATTTTATTTTATTTTTTTTGCATATGGTCATAACTTTATTATTTACGCGGAGCCTTACATTTTTTACGTTTACAAAATTAAGTTGGCTCAAGACAATACTCGTTTATTTTCAAGGCATCGCTTATGCTGTGTACTAAGAATGTTGCGAAGGATTTGGTTTCACGTAACGCTACGAGGACGGTACGGTGAGAGATTCTACAAACTGGTTCAGGAGGCTTTACAAGTGCTTTTATTATGACGCTCATGGAGAAGACCTACCAAGGTACCAAGGACGAGAAACAGAAAACCGATCGATGAAATCTTAATTTTTTTTTTAGCAATAACAGGTATCTTTGTAAAAAAAATACTAGGCAAAGGTATATTAAAATCGGTTAAGGAAATTCTCAGACATGATCAATTATTGTATCCGCACGCATTTATGCACTCACAAATACTGTTGCGTATTCTTATCTTACTATTACTTTTCATTTAAAATTCAACTATTTTTTAAATTTTTCAACATGAAATATCATAAAACCGTGAGGAAAAGCAGTTTCTAACAATCAGTGTTAGAGAGAAAATTTATTTTTAAGAAATTGTCAAAATCAAAATAAAAAAAAAAATTAGCACAAAGGAGGTTTGGGAGTAATAATAAAATGCACAGATCCCGATAACATTGATTTTTCTTGATAATCTAAAATATATTGAACTTCCATAAATTTTTAAAATATGTTTTATAGGTCAATTTTATAAGAATTATACAAATGAAAATTACGTGATTAACATAGGCTCTCTAAATGTTTTTCCACATCCGGGTTCAGCGCACTGGAAGGGCCGCTCGCCAGTGTGCACGCGCACGTGTACTTTGAGGTAACGAAGCAAGGTAAAACTTTGCTCACATTCGTCGGCTGATATAGACTTAAATTTTATTTTTTTTATAAAACCTTCAAACCGATTGATTAAGTTTACCCCACGAGTGATATTTAAATTATTATTTAAAAGTCAATTTATAAAGCATCAAGATTTTTTCTATGGAATCGGAAGTCAACAGGAACTCCATTCATCTTATTTCTTATAGTTACTTACCTTAAAATATTTTATTGATGTGGAAGGTTGTTATGGTTAAATAAAGATGTATTGATATGTGCAATGGTTTTATTTTAGGAAAATTCCAATATATGTACATAATGAGAAAGAAAGATAAATATTTATGCACATAATGTATGCATGTTTTGTCTTTTTTTTTTTATCTTGTATTTTTTCCTGTTTTTTTTTTAAATAATTAATTGTAATATTTATATACTCAAATTAATATTATTACCACGTACTAAACAAAATTGTGTTAACCCCTGTAGACAATTTTTATTTTATATTTAATTTTCGTGATTACTGTAAGGTTTCTTAGTTCTCTCAATTTTCTTAATTTTTGGACTTCCTTTTCAATTTTTTTTCTTTTTTCTCATATCCACATAATTATGCTATTACAACTACCTTAACTACACTTTGATAACAAATATTTGCTGTAATAGTGATCGAAACTAAATGAGTAAATAAAATGTAAGTATGTTTTCTAAGTTTACATTATACATGTTTACTATGATAATACAATGTTTATAACCACTGAAAGTAATACGTACAATATTTTATATCGCATTTAAGAAAATGAAAAAATAGTAATAACTGTGTGTAATGAAGGTCACATGTTCAAATAATTATTAAACTATACCGTTGACAGTGACGTAGAAATAAGACTATAAATTTCCAAAAACTTGAAAAAATACACGAGGTCATGCGTTGCCATACAAAATTTCTTTTATGAAGTATAACATTAATTTATAACTCGGGTGGTAGTGCTATTAAGTATTTATTAATATAACTTTCAAATCTCATTTGAGAAAAATCATAAATTATAAGTTATAATAGCCTTTGTGATACAGTTATAAAGTGACAAATACGTTGAACTGATATTTTGTGCACAATAAATTCTAAAATATTTCTCCAAAAAAAAAAAAAAAAAAAAAATCAGATGTTGCGAACACAAATGAGTCAATGGCAGAGATACATTGATGCATATAACATTGAAATTTAACAAATGTTACATCGGACGAGTAGTAATTGATAGTGCCTTTAAAAAAATCAAAGAGTCAATTGTTACTACTTTTTTCCTTCACAAAATTTTCTTTATGAAATTCAAGTCATGTATCTATTGATATTAAGTGCAAATGAGTAACATATGATTAAGTTATTCAGTCGACGCGTGTTCATATACTTATCTACGATCATTGTACTTAAAGGGAGACTCGTTAACGAGTGCAAACGTGGGTTTTCGTAGATCACCACTCAAGGCAAAAGTTTCCAGGGTTTTGACACTAAAAGGAACGCCTGCCAGAGTGCGTGCGTATGTGCGTTACGAGCTTGTTTCGCTGAGAAAAAGCTTTTCCACACCCGGGTTCGCCGCACTTGTAGGGACGCTCGCCATTGTGCGCCCGTACATGAATCGAGAGATAATGTTGCCGCGTAAAAGCTTTCTCACACCCGGGCACATTACACTTGTAGGGTCGCAGGCCCATGTGCGTGCCAATGTGACTCTTCAGATTGGATTTAATGGTAAAAGCTCTCCCACACCCGGGCTCGACGCACTTGTAGGGCCGATTTCCAGTATGCGTGCGCGAGTGAATCGAGAGTTTGTTTTGCTGAGCGAAAGATTTTCCACACCCCGGCTCGGTGCACTTGTAGGGTCGCTTGCCAGTGTGCGTGCCAACGTGTGTCTTCAATGTACTCCGTAGAGCAAAAGTTTTCCCACACCCGGGCTCACTGCACTTGTAGGGCCGCTCGCCCGTGTGGACCCGCACGTGCATCGACAGATTGGTTTTTTGACTAAATGTTTTTCCACACCCGGGCTCATCGCACTTGAAGGGCCGCTCGCCAGTGTGCGTCCGCACGTGGTTCACCAGATCATGCTTGCGACCAAAAGCCCTTGCACACCCGGGCTCGTCGCACCTGTAAGGGCGCACGCCGGTGTGCGTGCGTGTGTGAGCTTTCAAATTGCACCGGACAGCGAAAGCTAGCCCACACCCGGGTTCCTTGCACTTGTAGGGACGTTTACCGGTGTGGGTGCGCACGTGCATCGAGAGATTGTTCTGTTGAGTGAAGGCTTTTTCGCAGCCGGGCTCGGGACACTTGTAGGGCCGCTCGCCAGTGTGTACGCGCATGTGAATGTGTAGTGCACTATACGAAGCAAAAGCTTTTTCACACGTGGGTTCTTTGCACTTGTAGGGCCGCTCGCCGGTGTGTACACGCATGTGAAGAATAAGTTTGTCCTTTTGGGCAAAATCTTGGCCGCATTCGTTGCACTTGAAACGAAATTGGGCAAAGTGCGAGTACATGTGCCTTTTGAGGTTACTTTTGTCGGCGAACTTTTTCCCGCAGCCATTTTCATTGCACTCGAAGGGCCGCTCGCCGGTGTGCGTGTTCATGTGTGTGGCGAGGTTACCTCGTTGGGCAAAAGCTTTTCCACATCCGGGTTCAGTGCACTGAAAGGGTCGCTCGCCAGTGTGCACGCGCACGTGTACTTTGAGGTAACGAAGCAAGGTAAAACTTTGCTCACATTCGTTGCATTTGTAACGAAACTCGGTAACGTGCGAGTACCTGTGCTTTTTGAGGTTACTTTCGTCGGCAAACGTTTTTCCACAATTATTTTCGGTGCATGCATAGGGACGCTCGCCGGTGTGTTTTCGCTCGTGGATTGTGAGCTTGCTTAGGCGAACAAAAACTTTGTTACAAAATCGGCACTCGTTGAGTTTTTTAATCTTCATTGAAAAATTTTTCCTCGTCAATTCACGGGTAGGCTATTCTGGCTTTGATGATTGTGTAGTTCGAAAGACGGGTAAAACCCGATTAACGGGATAAACTGGATTTTTGTTGGAAACAAATGTCGTATTGGCTGAAAAGTTAAATGAAAGATACTTAAATTTGAATAATACTATATTTTAATTGTAATAAAGTAGCAATGGGAGGTGGGGTGTGTTTAAGTAGATGAAAATGGGCGAAAAGGTTGATTTGGTACTGCTTTTACAATGAGTGTTGTTAATTAATATATGCAGATTCTACAAAATACTAGGCATAAAAATCCTAAAAAGCTAAGTATAAGTTTCAGAAGCTACATACATAACTTGTACGGTCTATACTTTTTGTGCTATTTAAAAAAAAAAACAATTGTTTTCCAAAATCCAAAAAAAATTTAGCTGTTCCTGAAGACGGATATTTAAAAGTTTAGGTTGATTATATATGAAAATACTTTTTTTTCTACAGTATCTGTGAGTTTTCACTAAAACCGTGGATCTCTTACACTATTGGTGTTACAAGGATGGACATCATGCAGCACAGTATGCGTGCACTATCGAGAGGCTGCGCACTCTTGAAGTCATTACAAAACATTTCATAAGTCATTTTAAGTCTTTCAAAGACTTCGGATGTCTCAAAAAGATTTCAGACTTTTTACTGGAACTTTAAAAGTGCATGTAGCTTAAAGTCATTGAAAAATACTTCATAAAACATTCTAAAACTTTCAAACGCTTTAGATATCTCAAAAAGACTTCAGACTTTTTACCGGGACTTTACGAGTACATAAATATAGTTTAAAGTCATTAACAAAGTCTGTAAGTCATTCTAAGTCTTTCAAAGAGACTTCAGGAATTTTACCGGGACTTCAAGAGTGCATATAGCTAAGGGTCATTAAGGTGGCTCCAGTGTCCTCAATGTTAAAATTATAAATAACCCAACCGAGGTTAATAAAATTGAATTATATTCTTTGAATTACCATCTTTCTATTCGTATAAAAAAAAATTAAGGTTGACGATGAAAATTGTAAGAAATCATGCTTACAAAATCGTAGTTTTAAGACGGGTTAGATAGGAAATGCAAGCTTACGCGATATACAACCTACTGNGGGAGTAATAATAAAATGCACAGATCCCGATAACATTGATTTTTCTTGATAATCTAAAATATATTGAACTTCCATAAATTTTTAAAATATGTTTTATAGGTCAATTTTATAAGAATTATACAAATGAAAATTACGTGATTAACATAGGCTCTTATGGGATGAAACCTCAACTTTGTGATTTACATAACAAAAAATTTTTGGAACATACATATGTACTGAAAAATTCAACAAATTTCAAAACTGTTTGATACAAAATATCCTAAAACTGAGAAAAAAGCAATTTCAATATATGAAGTTTTCGAATAATTTACTTTTTTTAATTCTTAAAATATAAATAAAAATCAATTGATAAAATTACAATTTTATTTCACAATGATGATAGATGTACAAAAATCAAAAGAATTGGACAAGGTTTATTAAAATTGGTCAAGGGAATCCTTAGATGTGACTGATTACACACATACATACACTTACACACAGGCGTAGAGAAAGAGAGAGAGAGATTTCTGCCAGAGTACTTTACTTTGATTCTGAACTTTAGAAAACATATCTGATTTTATCGTTCGGATTAATAATAGTAACAACAACAAAAATAATAGTAATAATTACAACAATAATAGCACTATCACTTTTATAAAAATAAAAATAATCATGAAATAATAATTAATGTATTAAAAAATGTTTACCCTCTATAAAACTTACACAATGTGATGAAAAATAAAATTACACTAAATTTTATTACATTTGTCATGAAACGTATTACATTGTATGATTTTCATTTAACATAATTTTATTTTTTATTTCAAATTAGTCAAATGGCTATAGTCCATAACAGTGTATACATTTACACATGTCCGTGACATTCATTTTAACAGACATATTTAAGTACTTTTTTTTTTTTTGTTCTTGGAATATACAAGTTTCGTAACTGAAAATAAAACTACTTAAGGATTTTCGTGCTTAACACTTAAACCTGAGTTTATTTGTGCCAACTGAAGTTACTACATTGAAACAGTAACTCTCGTATTCATAAAATTGCGTGACTCATATTGTAAATGTGCGTGCTAAGCCTCCTTTTCCGGTTTTGCAAATAACCCGCTCTTTTACCTAATAGCGCTAGTGGCGTTGTTCAAAACCGGTATCAAAGTGGGAGAGTGAAGCACCAGGAAATCGTTTGGGTTAAGTGATAAGGTAAATACGAGGATAACAAAGAAACGCCTACCTGAACTCCTGCGGCTGAACCTGTCGAAGCGATATCCTGCACTGTTAGTTAATGACTACATAGCTGGACTCCAAAGGATGCAAGACATGTATATTTTAGCCGTCCCCATGCACAGCTTGGTATACAGCTCACGAGGTTTACGTCGGCTGCTGACTGATATAAGTATACTCACACTGTTGGAAGCGCCGATCGGATGCCGCAGCGAGCACGATACAGTACCTACGGTCCAAAAGAGGGAGACTGACATCAGTATGGCGACACGCGGGTTCTCGGCTTTCGGCACGACTTGCAGCTCAAAACGTTAACCTCGGCGCTAAATTCAAAAATCAAAACTCAACGACCCTATGAACTGAGTTTTCAAATGCGAATAACCATTTGATTAACAATTTATCTGATCATACAAAAAATAGTATTGTAAATCTTTCATCCGAGATAACGATAGTTTTATTAATTAATGCTTCCATTGCTGCTGGTAAATTTAGAAACTTGGGTTAAGATGAGTTCGAGAGTAATAATAAAATGTAGAAATCACAATGGTATATATTTTTCTTGATAGTCTAAAATGTTTTGAACGTCCATAAATTTTTTAAATATTTTTTTCTCAAGTCACTTTTAAAAGAATTTTACAAATGAAAATTATGTGATTAACATATAAGCTTATGAGACTAAACCTCAATTTGGTCGTTTATATGAACAAAAGTTTTTGAAAAATGCAAAAGTGTTGAAAAAAAACTTACCTACGAATGAATTATTGTTTTAAAATTCATTTAGTAACATTTTAAGTTATTATAGTTCATTTTAATCAATTCTAACGTTAAATAAATGTGAAGAAAATAAATGACAGGCTGTCAGTTTAAGCCTAAATAAAGTATGTCAGGAAAGATTTAAAACAATTACAGCGTAATTAAACGTTAATAGTCAGAAACCAATTTCACTCTCAGTATTTTAATGCATGGTTGTCAAATTGATTTGCAGTGCATTTCTACACATGTTATTATCAACACGATAAAATTGGTTCCTGGTTATAAAAACCTCATGAGAAGATAAAATGCACATCAATTGTGAGTTTTCCTATTATCTGAACCCATATAACACCTACACGTTTTTTGAAGGCAATTTTAACCAAGGCGTCCAAATGGAGCCAAAATAGGGATACAATTTTTGTTGTTTGTGGGTACTTGTTAATAAAATTTAGAGCCTAGCCCATAAGAATTTAGAAATCCTTGCAAGCTCGGGCTTGACCGCACATACGGTTCTGGACACAGCTGCATATGGTGCTGGTGGATAACCACAACTCTGGGTTCTCCATCTGAATGATAATTAGTGATTCAAGAGTAATATTTAGCATATAAATTTATTCTTACCAATTAATATGCTTTATAAATACTATCTGTTCTCAACCACGTGCAATAAGAGCATGATTAGTAACGAGTCTTAATTTTTGTTTTTCCAAAATAATATAATTTTACCTATCGTCAATACCCACATGTCATCGATATATTCTCGGGATTGTCAATATAACGCCGTCTGACAGTTTGAAGCATAGATTAAGTGAATTCTTAATTAAAATTTAATGACCGGAAACTAATTTAACTATTAATTATTACAGAAAAAACGATCTGGAAATAAAACTGACACCTTCGTCATCATTGTACGTTCCCTACTACTCGGTAGTCGAAATTGATGCTCAAATTAATAAGCTGCTTATTGTTTTGATTGAAACTAAATTATAACTTGCTTTACCTTTACTTAAAGCCCAGACTTGTAAATAAGAATATTGGTGAAAAGGATTTATCGATATGTAACACTAAACAAATCATATTTTTTCGCCCTCGGGTGGTTTTGGAAGGCTGGTACTTCCTCGGGCAAAAAAGCAGTTTTCTGATACTCGTTCTAAAAGTCTCCTTTACGAACCTCGTTACGGACCTCGCCTTCGGCTCGGGCCGCAAACCTCTCGGTTCGTAAACAGAGACTTTTCAAACTCGTAGGAAAACTACTATGTCGCAACAGTGTGCGGAAAATAGGTGTTTTCCACACTATTTTTATTGTGGAAAATCAATTTTCCCGCATAGTGTGTCGATAAAGTGTGTGGCAAATATTTTCCGCACAGTGTGCGAAAAAGGTGTGTGGCAAAGATATTTCCCTTCACTGTGCGCGGAAAAGGTTTTTCCACACACCGAAAAAAATTTTGCTACACACCAGAAATCTCTCGAAAAACGAACTAAGATACTGTCTGTGTACAACTATCGTAACCCTATCCGATGTAAGTTTCTACTCTCAAATAAAATTCCTTCTTAGTGAGTTTTTTTTTGATAATTTCATTAAACTATATCATATTAAAATGACGGATTGTCCCTATGTGGGGAGATTAGTTTTAGTCAGTAGGAGCACGAAGGAATCCAACGCTACATTTGGTTTCTCAACCGAGGGTGCCTTCTACAGGTTTTTTTTTCCTCCCCTCATCGAAAAAAAAAAATTTTTTATACGATTGATATTATATGTTTGATGCACCGATGTGTTTTAGAAACAAATCAATTTTTCTTCGTACTTATGGCTCCCTATTTAAATAATTGATTATACATTAAGTTGAACCTCATTATTTCAAAAAGCTTGCACAAAAAAAAAAATTTGAGGTTTAAGAATTTTTCAAATTTGGTGTTTTAACAAAACAGATTTATTTGTAAACTATGAAAATTAACAGCTACCAAATCTCGCGTTGTGAAATAAAAAATCTAATGCTATTTCTAAAAATTTTCATCTCTTTGCACTATTACATCGATGCGCACACTTAAGGAGGTTCGGTAGTGATAATTTTTTATGATGAAAATTTTTGAAATTTCGATATGTCGTTTGGGATAATAGTATCAAATTACAGCTAAATTTTTGAAGGGTTTAACCACACCGTTTTCAAGATATATTGACCTGAAAAAACAATATTTTAACATGTAGGCTTATGGAGAAATCACTTAAATTTCACAAAAAAAAAAAACGGCTAAATGAACTTGCTTTTTTTTTTTTTAAATGAAAGAATATTGTCAAAATAATATTTTGTCAAAGTTTGAGAGAGCCCTACCACAAATTTCTATTAAAAAACAGCAAAAATGTGCTCGCAGCAGACGACTTGGCAACGCTGCTTTTGGAGCGCGCTTTGAAATGTAATGAATAGTAAAAACTCCTTTTGTAATTGAAAATTTAATTATAAAAAATTCAACCGAAGAAATAAGTACACTGTCATCAGTAGACGACGACAACAGCAGTAGACGACAACAACAGTAGACGACGTGCCAGCAGCCGAAAAAATTCACAACGTTGCCAGACGCTCTCCCTTCTCTTGCCTCTCTGAGATTTTCCCCCGCTAACACTACCGAACCTCCTTAACGGGTCTAGTGCCTATGTAGGCATAGGCGCGGTTGGTTGCTGGCGTTGATATGTCAGTCAGTTGTTCGGGGAAATCGCTGCCGTGAACGACACGTTCTCAGGGGAAGAAGAAAATCGTCCGCTGAGCAAGATGAGAGAGAAAGAAAAGAAAGCCATCGAAAGTTTGACCAAGCGAGCTGAGAAATTCACCACCGATTTACATAAGGTTCTCAGTCAATCGCATTTCGATAGTAATGTTTATATATTAAAGTTTATAACTTTATTTCATACGATTAGATAAAAAAGAAAAGAAGTATATTTTACAATTTCGGGCTTTTTTTTGAAAATTTTCACCCCAACAATTCTGCATCTACAAAAAAATACGAATCAGATGCTACATTTAACCCATGATCTAACAACAATAATATGGTTTATTCTCATCGTCCATTGCATCACTTTACATTAATTGTCTTACCTTTTGAAAATAGTTCATTTTAGAGGACATGTCAAAGTTGATAGCCGGAGAAACTAGGGGGTTTATGGGACACCTGGACAAACCAATTCACGTTTAAAAGGCATCTTATGGTGTCTTAAAGACAAAAAATTGCTTTGGTCAGTATTCATATTATAGGACTTCGTACTGATTGCAGTCATTTGTACCGTAATGAATCGGTAAAAATACAGTCGCATTAACAAACTAATATCATTAACAAACTGAAAAAAGCTATATACAGTTGTATTATCTGTGAATACTTGTTGATGTAGAGCATAGCCAATGTATACTCTGGGAATTTCATGAGCTCGGGCTTGAGTGCATACATGGTTTTGGCAATGGCTGCATACGGTGCCGATGGATCCTCCGCTCAGCAAATGCGCGAGACTCTCCACCTGCCTGAGGATGACTCCCACGCTTGTCTGGGATTTCAGAGCTACATTGATTGGCTTAAAGTAAGTTACTGGTTGAGATAAAAGTTTGGACTTACATCTTCTTAGTACCAACAATATTTGAACATGACAAGGAGAAACCGTGTATAAGTTTTAAAACAGTGCTCTAATATGAATGCTGTATTATTTACAATCTTTAAATAAAACCAAACAGCGTTAAGTCGCTTTTATACTTGTAAATTTTTATTATATTTTGACATTTTTATAAATTTATTTTCATAAATCACTGAAATAATTCTTTATTTTGCGAAAGCTGCAAGTTAAGATATTTTTTTCAATAATAATGATAATGATAACAATAATAGTAATAATAATAATAACAATAATAGTAACAATAATAATTTTACGGTGGATAATTCGTAAATTATAAAGATAAATTTTTTTTATGATGAAGGAAAAATAATTCAATACTTATAAAAAAGTTCAACAGCAGTTTTTAATGATACGTATTACTTTTTGTAACATATGACCTCAGTCAATTATTACTGATGACTTATAAGTTATTAAAAACTCATTTGGGAATGACAAGAATAATAATTCGTCGGTCGGTTTATAAAGCTTATTCATTTAGTGACATCAAGCATCATCATTGAATTCGATTTGAAAATTAATACTTCATAATGTGTTTATTAAGAAATATTACATTAAATTAAGTACTGCACTTCTTCAAGATGTATATACATATATTTTTGCACTTTTTACACTGATTTCACCGTTTTATTGTGTCTATTGTCGTAAACTTTCCAATATTGTATTGTTCTATATAAATGTCATTAAAAATAAGTCATATTTTGTTTCAACAGGATACAAAACAAGTTGATCTCAAAATTGCTTGCAAAATGTATCTTGCTGACAGTTTTAAAATCAAAAATAATTTTAAAAAATATACTCGCAAGTATTTTCGATCTACATGTAAAATAGTGGATTTTAAAAAGAGTGTTAAATCTGCCAAAGTAATGCACGATTGGTGCGTCAAAAAAACAAGTGGAAAAATTAAAGACATCGTACACTTAGGTTGGCATTGCCGCAACTTTTTTTTTAATCTATAAGTCTGACACCTACAAAATCTTCCCTATAATATTTTTTAGATGGGCTAGACACTGCGGACATGATTATGTTGAGTGTAGCGTATTTTAAAGCGGAGTTTTTATGCAAATTTAATTCAGTACTAACAGAACAGAAATTATTTAATATTGACAAACACACCGCCATCCAAGTTCCCATGATGTACATATGTGATCACTTTTTTTATCGAGAATTAGAAGAAGTTAATGCTAGAGTAGTTGCCCTCCCATATGTGGTAGGTATTTGTACTTAATTTTTTAAAATGTAATCTTTTGTACAGAGCAATCTAAATATTTTTATTTGCTCTTCCATTCAAGAATCAAGACTTTCACATGGTAATCGTAGTACCCAACAAAATTAATGGCTTGGTGGAGCTTGAGAAAAATCTCGAGAAAGTCAAACTTGACTTTTGGAGTTTTACAAGGAATAAAAAAGTAATGGTTTTGTTACCAAAATTCAAAGTCGAATCAACGCTAAATCTAAATCATCATTTAATGGTATCATGACTTTATTGATATTTTTATATAAAATTTGAATATGAACTTTAGCAGTAAGTTTAATTTGTTCTATAGTCAGGAATGAGCGACGTGTTTACGGAACGAGCAAATTTTAAGGGTATATGTGATGAAAATGTTCGTATTTCCCAAGTTATACAAAAAGCTTTTTTCGAAGTTTATGAAGAACGTAGTGAAGCTATTAAACTCCCATGTGATAGAAGCTGTGTACGTACTGTTTTCTCGGATTCTGAAGGTAAAAACTGTTTTCCTTAATAATGGCATTTATAAATTATTCTTTTTAAGATTTTTTTACCACGTGAATCTTTATCTTTTTAGCTTTTTTTTAAAATAATTTTATTCTTGACTGAAACAAAAATTCTTTCCTTTTTTATCTATCTCTTGAGCTTTATTATGAGATATTTACTGCCTTCAGCTATTTTTCATTCTTGCTCTGTTATTTCTACATTACTAATTCATTCTTACCAAGTTGTATAGAGAAAAAATCTTGGAATCCTAACAGTTTCTTGTTTAAATTTTTTATTTCTATCATTAGCCGTTTTTCAGTTTTTGTGAAAAATTTTATGTATTTTTTGTCGGAAAAGAAGAAAAATCTGTCATGTAAAGACATAGTTTAGTTGAAAGAAAAATACAATCAGAAACATGCAAAATTTATTTTTGTGTAGTTAGTTTAAAGGATTGATCAATCTAATACATCTACTTTTGTTAGCACAATAAAAATTTGCCTTTAATTTTTCAAAATTCGTGCACTAGAACATTGTAAAGCTTAAGATTATCAAAAACACTCTAACGATGATTATTACAAAAAATCATTTGATTTAACGCTAATGTTATTGGAATGTTTATTTTAGGAATCAAATTGAAGGCTATCAGAACTTTACCTAGACTACAATCATGGCCTATTGAGTTTGTTGCTGACCGACCTTTCTTTTTTAAGATTATGTATAGAAACTCAACACTTTTTTCTGGTCACGTCTCCAATCCCTTAAACTAATAAAAGTTTTTCACTTAATCATAAAAATATTTCATAATAAATCACATATACAACAGAATATTATCCAAAATTCACGTTTTTAGTTAGATGTTCTTCTTCATGGTAACGAAAATTTTTATTGACTATGGTTATTAACACTGATATTATTATTTTTTTTTTAATGTAAAACAGAAGTTTTCTACGTATCTGCCACATTGAAAGAAGATCTTAAGGTTCTATAATTTCATAAAACTGTGTTATCTCATGTATGTGGCACATTCTGCAATAGATTTTGGAAAGACTGAAATACTTTATATAAATAAAAGTATTTGAAAATAACACGAAAACGATATTTATTTATTTTAGTACAAAATTTACCTCAGCTACTATAGCGTACATAAATATTTACATAATAAACTTTATACTTGATGTACTAGCTTTCCATAGTAAAAAAAATCACATCAATTGAGTCATCAACGATTTCGTAAGTCTTCGTACGCGCATTATGGAAAAAAGACGTTATTACCACACCCGTTTATTGACAAATACTACTTAAAAATTACAGATATTTATATTTATTTTACATAAGTTTTATGCCACAAATGTTTTCTACACAAGTTTTTTTGACTTGATTGAACTCTACACACCTTCATTTCCGACACGATCGAGCACTTTGTAATTCTTTATCGTGTTAATACACGGAAAAATATTTTTTTTTGAGAATAACATTAAATCATATAGTACCTAGCATATTCATGTACAATATTTTGTAAGTGTAGAGATTTTTGTGCAAAGCTTATTTAGTACGAAACTAATTTATACATTTTTATTCATTAGTATTGAAAAATATTGTATGAAGCCATATTTTAAATAACCCACTGCGACGTATCGAAGGCAGTGCCATTATTGTTGGGATGTGGATATCTGATAATTGGGTATGGTTTTAATAAATATTGTAATACTTTATAAATGAACAATTACCGAGGCAAAAGATCTCGTAAAAAGGTTTTTTTTTAAAGAATAAAAATGAACAATTCACTTTCGTTACAAATTTTTTTATGGTGAAACTTTTGAAATTGTTAATGTACTCTCGTGTTAACGCACCTACAAAAGTATAACTACAAAAAAAAAATTGATATCATTGGCACATTTTGAAAAAAAACTCAGTAGAATGTATGTACCTTTTTTTTTTAAATTATAGTGCTCTACGTCCGGCTCCTTTAATAAGGGCACCAATATGGACACTTAGCACTTTGGAGAAGGAAGGGAAAGAGGGATGGGAGGCCTCCCCCATTACTCAGAGGGGAGTAGGGGAAAAATTAGGCAATTTTTGCTGCAAGAAGGTCGCCTCAACCCTCCTCGAGGAGCATTGCGTGGTGAAGAAAAAGCATATGTGAAAAATGAAAAACAGAGATAGTTAAAATTTTCTACCTTATCGGTAAGGTTACTCAAATTGCATAGCTTTATAACATTATTTATTGAGCAGCTAGCTATTTTATCGAAATAATAAGAGTAGACGCACATTCTTGACACATCAAAGAACAAATCAAGCCCACATTTGGCAAAATTGACTGAGAATTCAAGGCAAAAAGTGAAAAATCAGATTACATCTTATCAATACAACATCTGATTTTTAACATTTTCCATTTTTTTGGAATTCAATTACTTCTAAACTTAAGTTACACGTATAAGATACCCTAAACTTCTTATAGTTTATTATCTGTGTTTGAAACTATAAAAACAAGCATAGTATGAAGGGTACTCATAAAATTTCATGTATTGTTTTTATAAAAAAAAGAAATCATTTACTTTTTTAAACATGATTCAGTATTAGATCAAAATAAATTAGTTGCATTCTATAAAAATTTCGAAAATTTATTTTTGTAAAATTAATATTCAGTATCAATCCATGTATGGTTTAATTTAAACTCACCTTTCATTCCTTAAAATATGGTCATTAAGGCAGTTTAAACGTTAAGATCTTCAAAAATACTTAGATAATCATTATTTCAGAACTTATTATTTGTTATTTTTACTACTGTATATGGAACACTCTGTCGTTTGAATTTTTCGTTTCAGCGAGGATGGAAGTTCGTAGGTCGGGTTTCCTGTCACCTATGCAGTTTATTATTGACTGACCATTTATTTTCAAGATTATGCACAAAGATTCAACACTGTTTTCTGGTCATATCGTTAATCCTCTAAACTAACCGAATTGTTCTAGTTGTCTCACAAAAATAACTAACATGGCAATTGAAGTTCAATGTTAATATCGAAAAAGATTGTGATAATTGCTAATGTAATTGCTGTTTCGAAACAATATAGTACTTTGAAAATTCAAACTGGAGAGCATTGATTTATTGTACAAGTGTTCCTGATTTATTTTTGCTTCAAAGATAAAAAGCCTCTCGTCGTGGCGCATACAAAAGAGGCCACTACGTGGATTGTGTAACGTCTGTGACCGATTTGTTCTTTTTCGAAGAGTAAGACTCAAGAACCTTGAATACCTGTTCACACTTTTATTGCCCAAAACACCACTGCATCTTAACACTCAAGGCAATCTAAAGTCCGTCTCTTCCAACTCACTCACAGTATACATCAACCTCCTCATTGACTTTACTTAGACTAGTATACTTATTGAAATAGATAATTTGTATGGTTATGCAAACATTCAAATCTTCATCAGTTCTCGTGATATAAAAAAATCATTCATCACCTAAATGCAATGGAAATCGTTTCGTTAAAAAAATATAGGTTCACAAGTGAAGTAATCTCTTAAAAGTTCGAATCAAACGATTACATGGAAAGTTATGAGAAAAAGGCTCGTCCAAGTTTTTCAATTTTAAATAATATTGCAATAATAAATTTAGCGATGCATACGAAGTAATTTTTTCGTAATATAGATAATTTTTATCATTTTTCTGACATAGTGTACTATTGTAAATCTTTTTTAATCTTAAAATAATAGCTTTAAAGTAAAATCCAAGACCTTACAAGAAAATAATAAGTTGCTAAACGTTGAGCAGATAAAATTAGTTAAAAAAGAATTTTTTTTAAATATAGTAAGTTGTTTTTTAAAGTACGTGGTTGAAAAAAACTTGATAAGTACAGTTTTCTTTGAAATTAGCTCAAATAATTTATTTTTTTAAGAACTAAAATAACATTTTTTTCAAAATTTTTCATACAAAAAGTATTCATTACAGTTGATTTATATTTTTGCGGCTGTAATATCCTTGGTTTCCCTGTTCAGAGATTTGATTTAAGGACCTGGTAAGTTAAAAATAACTGACAACAAGTGAGTAGTAGATAGATGAAATTAGTAAAAAACATTTTTTTCAATATTTGCAAATTTTTTCTATAAAAATCAAGGAGTATGCAAAAATTATATTGAAGGGCATTTCTGCTATGAATCAGAGATTAAAAAAAAAATCGCTGGTACATATGGCCTAGAAACATCATAAAATAATTGTTAGAAAGATACACGAAAAAGTTGTTTCTATGCAAAAAAAAGTTATTCAACAGAAAGTAAATTGTAACCTCTAAAATAATTGTACTTAAATCATAAAAAAGTCAAGTATAGTAATAACAATAGTACTGAAAATACCAGTAAAAATATACACAAGGAGAGTATTGTAGAAAATCTTTTTTATGCCATTTAAAAAAAAATATCAGGTTGTTGCACGTGTAGAATAAATTGCTCAAAATCACACAATCATGGTAAGTTACAATTTTTATTATTTATTATTTCCAAGTACAATCATTTACATATTTTACAATAACTATATTATACGCCTTATAATTATTGTACACGTGCTTATGCTATATCAATTAAAATTATCTTGAACCTATGAGTATTAAATTTCTATACATTATATTATGTTATGAGTACATTTCTGTTATGTTTATTTCTTATTTCTACATTTTTCTGTATCGACGTGATTTAATTATGTTTTAAATCTCATACACTTAATTATTATGTGTCACTTTCAAAACCAATACATCATTGACAGGCATTTATTAATAGTAACAAATTCAATAAGAAAAAGTTTATTTAAGTGCAAATTACGTAAATTGGAGCGCCTTGTTGTGACTATCAAGAGCTATGGACGCAATTTTAGCGGTGAAGAAGATGACCAACATGTGCCAATAAGAGTTTACCGTAGATAGTACATCTGTATGTATATTAAATATCAGACAGAAATCATCGATTACATATATATTTTGCATACAACATACATTTATACTATGATAACTTTCATTGGCTAAAAGTTATTTTCTCTTGCATTCTATAAGGCCAACTCACCAGCCTTACATAATAAGTGAAGGGGGGAAGGAATATGTGTCCAGCTATACACTACGTGCAACTGTGCAAGTTTTAGTAAAAATTATGTTATTTTAGGACATTTCAGGTCTTTATGTATTATTGGCCAATAATTGGTAAATATAACGAAAATCGTAACAAAAAGGTCAAGTTTTACAGCTCCTTTGACAAATAAATGAATTTGGTGATAAAATAAGTAAACGAAATAACGTAAAAAAACCAATGCGACTAGCATACAATTTCATACATACAAGCATAAGATAGTAGTGAAATAACTCGGCTAGTCAAGGTGCACGCGAAAATTATGTCACCTGAACGCAGAAATCAACCCTCGCATACAAAACCAAAATCCGCATAAACCTATAGTAACGAGAGACGGAAGAGATAAACACATATTTGACCACCAATTCCATTTTCTCTGACACGGAAAATTTCGACTAAGGACAGATGAAAAATAAACGCCTCGAACGATTAAATGAGATATCGCCTGAAAGCCAAAGGTGACTCAAGCCCCATGATTTGACTACAGTTCATTGGCACGCTCACCAACACGTGTAAGAAATAAAAGTTAGAAACGTGTTAAGAGTAACCTATTTTTTTAACGACAAGCAGAATTCTCATCTGGAAAGCCCAAGAGATAAAGATCGCAGTAGTAAACCCTTTGGATGCCTACTACAAAAGACGCATCCAACGAACTTGGTGGACTTTTAGCTATCCCAACCTGCAGTTAATCAATTGTAGGAAATAATATGCTATGCTACCTTGGTGCTTAATATCTACCCTAGTACAATTCTGTCTTAATCTGACAGATTCTACAAACTCTTAGAGGTGGTATGTATAATGTTTCCAGATCCTAGGTGTAAGGTAATCAGGCGTAAGGTAAGGACAGGTGGTATTATTTTGACTTGCGGTCAAGGGTATACAGCACAGTTAGGTTTGGAAGAGGATGTGTTGAAAAGTCATGGTTTTCACGAGTACCCCAATTGACAAATATAATGTCATTGCCATATCCGGAGGCGGTATGCACAATGTTTGTTTGACAGAAGAAGGCAATGTTGCAACATTTGGATGCAACGATGAAGAAGCCCTGGGCCGGAACACTGAGGAGAATAGAAAATATGTCCTCGATAACGTTTAATTACTGGCGCAAGTAATCCAAATAATTGCAGGAGATTCCCACAGGGTAGCTTTGCTAGAAGACGACAGAGTTTTTTGCTGGGAATTTTTTTAGGTGCATAATGAGTAATTTATTTTATCAAAAAAATTAGTAAACTTTCTCAAAGACAGTCACAACGTGTATCGCCACAAGTTGTGGTTAAACAAAATTATACGACTAACCGATAAAAAATTTATCAAAACTGCTTCAAGATTAGATCACTTGGTTTTACTCAAAGGCGAGAGAAGAGTTTACATATGTAGGTGCTATGCATAAAAAAGAACTTTAACCATTACCTGCAACAAAAACAGACTAGGAGAGTTACCAAAAAGGAAAACGGATAGATACAGAGGGTGAGGAAAAAACAAGTTACTAACTCCTTGCCAAATTCATTACGTAATGAATAAAAAAACTGGAGTAAAGTGGATATGTTGAAAATTTCACTTACATTCTTGATGTAAAATATTTATCGAACTAAAATTTGTAATTAAGATATTGATTGAAGAATTCATCAAGAATTATCTAGTATCAAATATTTTCGTGTTACTTGATAACTTTGGAAAAGTTTTCACACACAAATGTTGTGAGAAAGTGAGATTTAAAAATCGTTATTTCGCAGTTTCCTTAAATAGGTTTACTGCTTGGAATTCACGTGAAACCGTTCAATCTACAAACAACAATAAATAATCGACATCGAAATTCTAGCCGAAAGACCGAGAGTGGCATTACTTCTTCAGGAAACCCCATATTTCCATCAAATGTGGAAAACCGTTTACCAAAACTTGCCACCTCAGGAGACACGTGAGGAAGCACACGGGAGTAAAATCTTTCCAGAGCTCGTTTTGCAGAAAGACGTTTAGAAAAGCTAAAATTATTAAAGAGCAAAAACGCATCAATACAAATGAGAGTCCTTGCAAATACTTAAAATGTAAAAGATATTTTACCCAATTCATCAAAATTGCGTCAAGATAAGATCACTTAATCTTACGCGACGACAAAAGAAAAGTATTCACATGTGGGTGCGGTGAACAGGGAAAACTCTAACAATGTCCTGTAACAAAAACAGACTAGAAGAGTTACCAAAAAGGAAAACGGATAGATGCAGAGGCCGAGGAAAAAACAAGTTATTAACTCGTTGTCAAATTAATAACGTAACAAAGAAACAAATCAACATCCAAAAAACATAGGATGGTAGCTGTGCCAAATTTACTAAAGATAAAGATTTTAATGATATGGTTGTTTCTGGTTAAAAAACTTCCGTAATTTTATTATGTTAAATATTCTACCTGAACATAATATTAAATATTTTTAAAATTATAATAGATAATTTTGTAATTTTTCGGAAAATTTATCAAGATTCATCCAGTAACAAATCTTTTTGTGTTACTTGATAACAAATGTGGAAAAACATTTACCACAACTTGCCACCTTAGAAGACATATGAGAAAACATACTAAAGTGAAATCGTTTCAGAGCTCGTTTTGCAGAAAGACGTTTAGAAAAGCTGAAATTATT
>NW_019379752.1:176758-209453 GCF_000648655.2 Copidosoma floridanum | reverse complement strand
TGACAAAGAATTAAATGATTAAAAAATTATTTAAAAAACTACTTGAGTTAATCTTTATTGCCAAATTTATTGTGTATTACTTAATTAATTTTTTCAGCGTGAAAAAATTGTTTTGACACTTCTGCTACTATACATTAATCTATATTATTTGTTTTATAATTTTTTATTTAATAATAAAGAAAGTATAGCAAGTTTAAAAAATAGAAAAAATATAAATTTGTTGCTAACTTTTGAAAAATAAAAATAAAAAAATTTTAATTTAGGGTATTGATTTTCTTTCTTGTATGTTCGAGCCGTATTTTACGAAAAAATCTTTTCGAAATCGATTTTTACTGTTTGTTTAAACAATCGCACTCCAAACAAAACCCAAAATCAGCAAACTTTTATTCGTTGCCAAAAAATTAAAAAAGCATAGCTTTTATCAACTTATTTTATATTGCCGACGGGACGACCCCCCAGAGTCAAGACTACCGAGGGCGGCCACGAAGAAACGCCAGAGAGACCTTTGTGATCGCTCTGGCCGCACACGTGTTGGTCGTGAACCTTATTTTCCTACCAAAAATACGGTAAACGTCGAAATGTTGAAAAAAACCAGGACAAACCCAAGGGGTTACTATGTTCCAGGACTTGCCTTGGCGACATGTGCCACCGTATTCCAAAACTACTTTTTCTTTCTCGACTTAATGTTTCTTTGAATAATAATAAATGTACATATACGCACTTTTTTTATTATACCAAGCAAGTTCAACTTCCAACATAAACTTAGAATTAGTGGTAAATTTGGCGAAAAAACGAGCCACTTACCATTATTCCGTGGAGGTTCTAGCGTCCATCTTGAAATTTAAGCACGTTCAACAGGCAACGCTTGACGCGTAGAATTTCTGGTTTTTTCACCAGCAGCACTGAGGAAAAAAGCAAGATAAACGTAGGTTAATGCTTGAAAAAAATTCAAAAATTCCAAACGTGTACTTACTTTTCGTCCAAGTCGAAAGATATTCGACGACGCAGGAGTTTGATAGTTGACGTCGACGTGGCTTCGAAGGCTTTCAAAGATTTACTGATGCCAACTGGAAGTTCGATTGGGCTCCCAAAGCTATTTTCGGCGATGCCGGTTATAAGTGGAAATTTATCAATTATCGTTAGTGAGACGACTCGATGTCACTGTCTCCTTCGCACTCATTACAACTTTCCACACGTCACCCAACTGACAAAGCCGTCGATTAGTTTGTTGGAGCCATGCGATTGGATGGTGCCCCAAACCACGCCTAATTTCATGACTATAGTTTTCAAGCTTTTCAAATTACCACGTCACATCGCTCATACATCAGCAACACGTACGTTATGTACAATGGAGCGAGGGTAAGAAGTGCCCTGAGGGGCCTAACTGCTTGACTACAAAGGAGAAATTTAATTTTCGACGTAAAAAAGGGTTTGAAGGCTTTCAAAAATCTAATGCTACTTACTAAGCTTATCAGCCCCTCAGTTCTGAACTGTTAACCTCGGAAATATAAAATTTGAAAAATAGTACTACTAATTAAAAGATTAGGTCATACCTATAGACGATTTTATTTAAGTTGAATAAATAAATCGCAGAACTGCAGTTATTCGGTTAGAATTTCCGTCCATATTTGGTGATAAGAATATTAATGTAAAGACATTGGGAACGTTGTACGACATTACTTTCCATATTTTTTTAAGTATAATTCTTTTATTTGAAAGTATCGTTGAGCACATTTTAAGTAGGAAGCATCGATGTGTCCCTAAAATTTTAACCGCTACAGGCCATATTGAGGAATAGGAAATCTAATACTATCTGTCATAGTTATTTTATAGATTGTCACCTCCCTACGATGAATTACAACATCTAAACGCGCATTACTGGCACACCTATGTATGCACCATATACACATATAGGTGGGGTTAGTTGTCAGCGACATTATCGCTGATGTATCGATTAGTTTCTCGGGTAGATTACTACGGTGAACAACACGTTTTCAAAGGAGAAACAAAAAAATATTGTAGTTAAAATGACATCTAAAGATACTGTGATTTGGGGAGCTGATAAATTGTCCACGGACATCCACAAGGTTTGTCGTTAGTTGCCCATCTAAATACATTTAATATGGGGCTTACAACTTTATTTTGCACCGATTTGTTAGACAAAAAATTTTATTTCCAAATATTTACTTATGTATTTATATCCTTCCATATCTTATCAGACGACTTATGCGTATCTTCTCTGTCAGTAACATTTGGTTTTCATGAAATTTCATAATATTTCGTAAAAATTCAAAGCAAACTATTTTTTTTCAGAAATTAATATTTTCCATACTTGTAAAAATGTATTTTATTATTGAATATTTTTAATCAACCAACTACGATGAGTCAGAAAAACCATAATTTTTAAATAAGCTTTTGCTTTCCATGGCCTGCATTCAACAGTTGTCTTCTAATTGCTTGATTCAGTATTTACCATCTTTTTCATCGTCTACTGTATTGGTAGACATAAACTATTCATAATATTTTATAACAGAGGATGTACATCATTATATCCAAATAAATATACAAAGTTAACTCAGTTGCACGATAATAAATCGGTAAACCCCGTTTTGCGATCAATAGGGACAAATTAATCAGTCCTAAGTATCCGTATGTAATTGTATTATTTGTCTATTGAGGAATTGTCTTTTATTAAAAAATTTAGATTATAGCCAATGAATACTCTGGGAATTTCGTGAGCTCGGGATTGAGCACATATATGGTTCTGGCAATGGCTGCATACGGTGCCGATGGAACCTCCGCTCAGCAAATACGCCAGACTCTTTTTCTGCCTAAGGAATATAAGGATGACATGCAATTCCAACTGGGGTTTCAAAGCCTCATTGACTTGCTCAATGTAAGTTCCTATTGGTAATGAAAGTAGCTCTTAAATATTATATCTATGTCCATGACTTAGTTTTTGATAAAAATTCAAAGACTCTCAGTACCAACAATACTTTTACGTGACAAAGAGGAATCACGTAAAAATATTTGGAAAAAAATTAATTTTTATTGGAAATTTCATAATTTAGTTGAACAGCGTTCAGTTCCTCTGACTCTCAAAAATTCTGACATCATGTCGTTTTTAATTAATTCGTTCCCTGATTCGATTAAAATAACTGTGTACTTGTCAAAGCTATTCCCGAAGATGTTTATTCTTACAACAATAACTAGTTATGTTGTAGATATCACAAACAAGTTTTTAAGAGTTTTTAACAAAAAAAAAGAATTTTTTTTTTGTAACAGAATTTTGTATTCAAATGGCTTACGTCAGTACCTTAAATCGTTCATATTACTTTTCACAGTCAATAAGTCTAGTTAATTTTATCGATGATGTATAAATTATTAAAAAATTATTTAACGCTTTTCTGGAAGTTTTAAAAGATAAAAAATAATCTAATGAAGCTGATAAAAATAATGTTATTTATTAAGAATATGGATTTTGTGAGTGTCACGAATATTATTAAAAAAAAATATTTTTAACGTTTTTATATTGATGACTATTCAAGTTTTCACATGATATTAATTAAAGAACTTACAATAATATTCTCAACTGCAATACACTTCCGTGTGTGTATAATTTCTTATTGTAATTTTTTTCACTAATATCACATTGACCTCAAGTTCATTGTTATGGTATACATTGTCTGATAATGTGTGATTTTGTAGTAGATAAGTGCTGTTTATAATTTATCGTATTCTGTTTTAACAGATAGCGCAAAGAGTCGACCTAAACTTTGCTAACAAAATTTATGTTGCTAAGCATCTTGATATTAAAAATTATTTCAAAAAAATTACTGGCACGTATTTTCGATCGATAAGTGAGACAATCGATTTTAAAATGAATGTAGAGTCTGCCAAAGCAATTAACGATTGGTGCATTGAAAAAACGAATGGAAATATAAAAGAAATCGTGAAGCCTGGTTGGTATTTCTGCGACTTTTCAAATAATTTTTAACTTTTTTTATAATAAATAAAAATTTTCAGATGATCTTGACGAAGACATGAGAATGTTGCTATTAAATGCCGCGTATTTTAAAGGAGAATGGTCGCATAAATTTAATCCAGAAATGACACAAAAGAGATCTTTTCATATTGACAGACGTACTGTTATCCAAGTTCCTACGATGTGTGTTATACGCAAATATTTTCGATACCGAAAATTACAAAATTTTAAAGCTACAGCGGTTTCTCTTCCTTATGTGGTAGATAGTATACATTTATTTAATTTTCTGAATTAATTTTTTTTTAAATGTAATTAAAAGCTTAAATTTTTGTTTACATAGAATGAAGATTTTTACATGGTTATCATACTACCTGATGAAATTGAAGGCTTCGCAGAAATTGGGAAAAATCTCGAAAAAGTATATTTTAATCCATCGATCGTAGATCATGAACTCTTAAACATTTCGTTACCAAAATTCAAAATTAAATCAACGCTAGACCTGAACGGTTACCTAAAGAAGGTATGCTAACTATCTGCGACATATTTATATTAAATTTGAAAATGGTCTTTCAAAGTTAATTTAACTACGTTGTTCTATAGTTAGGGATGAGCGACGTATTTACGAAAAAAGCAAATTTTAAGGGTATGTGTGACGAGGATGCTCACATTTCCCAAGTACTACAAAAATCTTTTATCGAAGTTGAAGAAGAAGGCACCGTAGCTGCTGCAACCACTGGTGAGATACATTTAACATTTTTGTTAAGTTTTATTTACAAACGATCGTATAAAAAAATTATCTGTTTTAAGAGTTTTTAACCACTCGAGTCTTTATTTTTGGAGCTTATTTTCATAATTGTAATTCTGACTTAAAAAAACATTTTTTTTTTTTTGTATCCATTTTTTACGTTTTGTCTCTTTAACGTTTATAATCCCACTTCTCTGTTACACCATATTGTTTACCCTAGCAAATTTACGGAATAAATACTTATAAGTTAGTAACAGTATTCAAATTCTTTACAACTAGGAAAACTCCCAGAGTTACTTGTAAAGTTTTATGAATTATTTTTCAAAAACAAAACCACAGTCCATTATTTTAGACACAATTTAGTAGAAATCAGATAAAATAAAATGCTTACTGACAAAACTGTCGAAAGATTTAATTTTGTAACACTACATTCCAGAAATTTATTAGTCGTTTTTGATTTAATAAATAATGGTCTTTGGTTTTAAAACATTTTTACTTTTACATTTTAAAATTCATGATCATCAGAAATACATAGCAATAGTTATTTTGAAAATTTTGTTATTATTGCTGCTAATGCCGTTTGAAATTTTATTTTTGCAGCTGGAAGTGGTAAGGTAGTAATATGTAAGCCACCAGAACATATTGAGTTTACTGTCGACAGACCTTTCCTTTTCAAGATAATGTATAAAAATTTAACACTTTTTTCTGGTCATGTCGTTAATCCTCTAATCTAATCTAGGATTTTTACTTTCCTTGCAATAATGACTAATATCACAATCAAACCTTAGGATTAACATACAACAACAATATCATCAAATGCATTGTGTTGCATTTTTTATTGCAATGATTTTTTTCGAGGAATGTTGTTGTTAATTTGTGTAATAATTATTATTGTTGAGAAGCAAGAGAGGTAAACTTCTGGTGTTTTAAGGACTATAAAACTTTGCATGAATAAACGTACAACGAAATAACAGAAATAAGTTGGTTATTTATCATTCCTGAATTTTGATTTATTATTCCTGATACCTGAACTAATATTGTTCATATATTATGTACATTGGTAAATCGTACAAACAAAATTGTCTAATATCAATGTAACATAAATCAAAATGTAAATGATTCCATCAGCCTTTGCACTGGTCTCGTAAAAAATTGGCACATACCTCGCTGCTTGTTTTATTTGGCAACATTATTAGATCTCTTTTAGTAGTTAAGGTCACCTATTAAAATCATTGATTTAACACTAAATTTANCTCTTTTTACCGAGCTTTTTACTTTTATATATAAAAAGTAAAATCCTCCCAAGAAAATCTGGCAAAAATTGTACTTATATATTCCAAAGAAACTTTTGATTGGATGTGCCCCTTTCCCCTCTTCTCTCACATGTGCACGCACTGGAGGAGTTGATATGATGAATGTAAGTCTTCTTTGGTAATAATAGTGGTTTTTACAAATTATAAATTGTGATTTTCCTGTTATACTATAAAGCAATAAACCTAGAAAAATATTGGCACACAAAACACACAAAAGAAAGAGCCCCCTAGTATCTCAAAATTATAAGTATTTATTCAGGAAATTTGTATAATCAGTTAGTCTACGAAACAAATGATAGGTATAAGATCCCCAGCCTATCTGGTGACGACACCTATACCCACCTAAGCGCATGTAAGCCAGGATAATTTCTGGCAACTTTATTAACGGTAAGTCAAGTGTCAGTCTCATACTTGGGCAGATTGTTGTAATGAGCGAAAAAATATATTTAGCAGAGGAGATGGCATCCAAAGAAAAGACAATAGATGTAAACGTGATCAAAGGAGCTGAAAAATTTATTACAAATTTCCACAAGGTTTGTTGTCAGTGACTCATCGTCATGTATTTAATAAGATTTATAAATTCATTTTGTATCGATTAATTGAAAATTCTGTTTTCGAGTGTCTTCTTTGTACACAATAGCTTTTACAAAACTATTTAAAAATAAAAAATTCTAAATTCTTTTACACGTAGAAAAATATTAAATCAAAACAATTTTTGATCAAGATGAAAAAATCAATATTTTTCCCCTAGGCAATTTCCATAGGATATGTATCCAAAATTATTAATAACTACTCATCCTATTTTTAAGACTAATAGTTGACTTTTCCAGATAATATCTGGACTAGTTAGACTTTTTAGTATTATATTACTTGAATTGAGTTTTACGGAAAAGTGTGTTTGAAATTCAAAGTTTACTAATTATATTAAACATTTTTATAACGACCATAGGTTTGAGTTTCACTCGAGAAATTTTGTGTTATTATTCTGGAGAAGATAAGAGATTATAATGAGAAATATAATTTATCGAGACACAATTACTCTGAAGCCTAGATAAGAAAACCCATTGTTGTGAAGTTAATTCATGAAATAAGCCCTCTGAGATATTTTTTTATGGAATAAAAATTCGCCTTTAAATTCTTAAAACACGTACGTTAGGACAATTTCAGTTGAGGATCATTACAAATACTTAGTCAACATTTTAAGAATTTTTTTTATTTTTCCGTTAATGTCATTTAAATTCTTGTTTCAGCAACAAGTTGCATACTTTGCTGTGCTGAATTTATACCACCATCACCTCCAGCTATCCCATTAATGGTCGACCAACTTTTCTTTTTAAATATTATGTATACAAATTTAACACTATTCTGGGTCATACCATAACTCCTTTGAAATAATAAGATTTATGAAAAATAAAAATTCCCTGAACGTTAAAATAATACGAGACTATTTCTCTACCACAGTAATTTTTATACCCTTCTTTTATCGGTGTTTGACAATATACTCATCAAAGTAAGAAAAAAAAAGAAATATTATATAATGCTATTAGGTTAAAATGCCTACACAGCAATAAAAACAAGCCATTTCCAAATGTCACAGTTTCTACAAGAGTTTCTCCACTTACCTCCATACGAGTTCCACATTGTCGAAAACCGTGAGGTTTAGGTGTATACTTTTTTTTAGTTTGTTCAAAATGTGCCGAGGAATATAAAGATACTTTTTTTTAGACCAAAATAAAAAAACTCCGACAAATGTGTTTAATAAAAACTTTGTTCAAACAATTCTTGACCACATTGGCACTTGGTAAACTGTACTTTCTCATACAGGAGGACATTTCATATAAAACCGAAGGTAAAATGTTCATCCGAATAAAATTCCCCGGTAGATTAACGATATCCCCAGCACTACCTAGCATATGCGGTTCTCTCTCCCCACGCGTCACTCTCGAGCTGCGCCACTGCACAGTTCAGTTCACCCTCAGTACGACGCTTAAGCATATTCGCTTCGGGCCATACTTGTAGCCGTGCCACTCGACATATGAAACCAAAAATTTTGAATTAGGTTATTTCTATCTTTTGTAACTAAGAGTAGCGAGTCATTTGCCTGACGAGTAGTGAGCAGCACGTTATCAGAGTACAAAAAGAAATATTATGGACGAGATGGCATCCAAAGAAAAAACAACATCTGTTGAAGTGACCAAAGGAGCTGAGAAATTTATTACGAATTTCCACAAGGTTTGTTGTTAGTGGCTCATCTTCATGTATTTCATAAGATTTATAAATTCATTTTGTACCGCTTTATGAATAATTTTTTTAAAATTCTATCTACTCAATATATTCAATAATGTATAGGAATACTTTCACATCTTATCAGAAAATCTTTGAGTGTCTTCTTTATACACATTACTTTTTTTAACGTTTTTAATTTATGATAAAAAATTGAAAATACTTTCACTTATAAAAAATATTTAATAACAACAATTCTTGTAGTACAAAATTAATTGTAATTTTTCACTCAGGCAATTTCTGTAAGATAAGTCCAAAAATTTTTAAAATTACTCATCCCATTTTTAAGACAAACGGTGGACTTTCCCAGATAATGGCCACAGAGTCATCGTACGTAAATAAATCAATAAAAGAAAGTCTAGCGATCTATTGTAAGAAATCAGGAAACCTTAAAAGTCTGCACAATTGTATTATTTGTAGGTACTTAACTTATTGCATTTTATTGAAAAATTTAGAGCCTAGCCGGAAAGGAATCAGGAAACTTTGTGAGCTCGGGCTTAAGCGCCCATATGGTTATGGCAATGGCTGCATACGGCGCCGATGGATCCTCCGCTCAGCAAATGCGCAAAAACCTCCACTTGCCTGAGGATGACGCCGATGCCCATCTGGGATTTCAAAGCCTAGTTGATATGATGAATGTAAGTCTTCTTTGGTAATAATAGTGGTTTTTACAAATTATATCAATGTCCATGACTTAGACTTCGATGATAATTCAAAGGCTCT
The DNA here is from genome assembly GCF_000648655.2 of Copidosoma floridanum. The sequence goes on along the minus strand of NW_019379752.1, from coordinate 200,404 downwards.
CAGTCCCAACAATACTATTACATAGAAAAGAGGAAACCTGTACGAATATTTGGAAAAAAGTCAAAAAAAATTCACTTTTATTAAAAATTTCAAAATTTAATTCAACAGCGTTTAATTGCTCTGACTATTAAAAATTCTGAGATCATGTCGATTTTAATTAATTTGCTTCCTGATTCGATTAAAATGACTGTGTAGTTATGAAAGCTATACACGAATATGTTTAATTTAATAGTAGTAACTAACTAATATGTTGGAAATGTTGCAATCAAGCTAGTACGAATTTTAAAAAGAGACTTTAGCTTCCATTCATAATTGATTTTTGTCTTCAAATGCCTTACGCAAGTGTCTTGTATTATAACAATAACTTTTTGTAGTCAACATGTACAGTTAATTTTCATCGACAATTTATATGTTATAAAAAATCATTTAGCGATTTCCTAAAAATTAAAAAAAATAATGAAAAATTTTACAAAGCTAAAAACAAAGATAAAAGCTTACACACAGATACACTCATGATATAAATTTCGAATGATGTATAAAATTTTTCAAAGGTTTTTATTTCTGTACGTAAATATGTGTACTTTAAAAAAATTTTTTTTTTTAACATCAGAGTTATCTTTAGCTGATACTAATTAATCGTATTCTATTTCAACAGGAGACGCAACAAGTTGACCTGAAAGTTGCTAACAAAATTTATGTTGCTGATGATCTTGGTATCAAAGATGATTTTAGAAATATTACTGACACGTATTTTCGATCGAAAAGTGAGACGATCGATTTTAAAATGGGAGTAGAGTCTGCCAAAGCAATTAACGGTTGGTGCGTTGAAAAAACAAATGGAAAAATTAAGAAAATCGTGAACTCAGGTTGGCATTACGGTGATACTTTCAAAATCTCTTGGTCAACACTTTTTTTTACTGTTGTTCACTTATTGTAATGAAAATTCTTAGATGATCTTGACAACACCGTGGAAATGATACTTTTGAATGCCGTGTATTTCAAAGGAGACTGGTTACATAAATTTGATCCACAATGGAAAGAAAATAAATCTTTTCATATTGACAAGGACACTATCATCAATCTTCCTATGATGTATGTGTGCAAACAATTTTTCTACAAAGAATTAGACGGAGTTGATGCTAAAGTGATTGCTCTTCCTTATATGGTAGATAAATACTTATTAAATGACGTAAATAATTTTTTTAACGAAAATTAAAGAATCATTTTTGTTTTTTTTTGTTTCAAGAATAAAGATTTTCACATGGTAATCATAGTACCCAACAAAATTGATGGTTTGGAAAAGCTTGAGAAAAATCTCGAGAAAGTAAATTTTGACTCATGGTGTTCCACTGATGTTACAAGAGTAAGGGTATCGTTGCCAAAATTTAAAATTGAATCAACGCTAGACCTGAAAGACCACTTAATTGAGGTACAACAACAATCTATGAAATCTTTATATCAAATTTAAATACGAACCTGGGCAGTAAGATTAGTTTATTTTTTAGTTAGGAATAAGCAATGTATTTACGAATCAAGCAAATTTTAAAGGTATTTGTGATAAAAAAGTTCGTATTGACAAAGTAATACAAAAAGCTTTTATCGAAATTAACGAAGAAGGCAGCGAAGCTGCTGCAGTCACTGGTAAGCAAAATCAGTTATTTTCATCCGTCCGTATTTTAATCCATCTTTCTTTAAATAATCGAAAAGATCATTTTTGACTCTTTTAAGTTCATATTTTCGCATAATTAATTTTGTACTATCATCTTGCTAGAATTAATTTAAAGGGTCTTTGGAATTTGAAATTTACAAATTATATTAAAAATCTTTGTAACTAGTATTGGTTTGAGTTCCACTTGTGAAATTTTCTGTGTTATTGTACTGACTAAAAGGTAACAGCTTCTTATAAAATACATAATTTATTAAGACTCAATTTGTCTTCAACCTAGATAATAACATTCATTTTTGTGACATTAATTGATACAATAAGCTTACGCTAAAGCTTTTTTCATTCAATGAAAGCTCGCCTTTAAATACTGATTACATAGTTATTAGGAAAATTTCATTTTAAGATCATCACATATACTTAATCAATATTTAAGCGATTTGTTCCGTTAATATCATTTGAATTCATGTTTCAGAAATTGGGTTAATTTTTTGCTGTGCTAGAATTGAACTTCCATCTCCACCGCCCATTGAATTTATTGTGGACCGACCTTTTTTTTACAAGATTATGTATAAAAATTCAACACTTTTTTCTGGTCATATCACAAATCCTTTAAAATAATTAGAATTGTAAAAAGTAAAAAGTCCTTGAATGGTGTAGTGATACCAGAAAAAAAAAAACTAAATTCTCAAGAGAAGCTGTTAGATTTAGGTTCCTCCATAGCAATGTTATGGTCAATTATAATTTAAAAATTTTTAAAGTTCAAACAGTGCCCATGTCAAGTGATTGTTATAGATGATTCACTAATTTAATGGCAGTAAGACATTAAGAGAAATATTGCATTGTAACCAGTACTTATGGTGTATACAAAATATCTTATAAATGTACAAGTCGACCTGAGGTAAAAGTTCGTAATGAAAAAAAAAAAATATACGTTAATGGGAATGTATACTGTGACCGTTGCTTTTTCTGTTACATCCGAAATGAATTGTTTACATCATCTTTTAAGACACCATTAACCGAATATTGTATGGCACCGCTTTTATCGAAAAAAATTTGTATGGAGAGAAACTAATGTCAGTAAAAATGAAAAAAGCTTATGACATAAGTGCTTTCACTATCATGTATACATTAAAGTGACCGATATTATCTAATTTTAATTTTCCAATTTTTCCGATCTTGTCACGCACTTCTCTTCAGCTGAAAAAATTGTGTTTTTAAATTCAAGCAATATGTAATAAAGTTTAGTGGCTTGAAATATCTACAAAAAAATTTGAATGTGATAAGAAAATTAAACAATGTTTGAAATTCAAATCCTTTATTCTTTAAATGACAAATCGTCATGTGCCTGGTGATGGCCATGTTCGAAATCCTCGGTACCCTGAGAGGAAAAAACAAATAAATTTTACCGTGATTTTCCCTATGAAAATTACCGTCGAAATGGTAATCGTGAGAGAAAGTGACATTACCGAACGTTTTGACTTAACTTAATCAATTTTTACGGTGACGCACACAGTAAAAATCGTCGGGCGCCCAACAAAATGTTTTCCCACTGCTCACATATATAGATATATTATTGCTATGTGGTGTCATATGTTTAACTCTTCCATACTCAAAGATGAAAATATGAAATGATTAAACAAAAATTACACACGTACCTCATAGTGTCTTTGTAACAACAGTATCGATTGGGGGCTATGGAGACGATTTTTGGTTTTTAATATATGGTTTTGGCAATGGCTCGATGGATCCTCCGCTCAGCAAATGCGCCAGACTCTTTTTTTGCTTGAGGATGACTCCCACGCTTGCCTGGGATTTTAAATTCTAGTTGATATGATCAATGTGAGTCATTGTTTGTTATCATTTAAGTTGGACATTACATATGTTAAATTTACAAAACAATTAAATTTTTGTTGAGTCAACGAGGACAATTGTATGAAAAAAAAATCTAAATGTTTTTTAAGTCAATTAGTTTTTGTATTTTTTTTAGAATTATATTGAAAATATAAGTTTTGAAATTATTTGAAAAATAATTTTTCTTTTCTGTAATAATTAGTTGCACTGTAGACGAGTCATGAACATAAGAGAATTTGATTTCGAGCACTCTTAGTTTATCAATAAAATTAATTGTGGCTTTAAAAATTCTTGTTTTGCTTTCGATGTGTTACATTTGTATGATTTTTTATCTTTCGAAATAATAATGTAAGAAATAACTTAATAATACAAGAAAAAATATTGTTTTTTTTTTCATTCTCCTCAAAATTAAATTTTATATCACTGGCCGACATAAATTCTGTTAAAATTCGATTGTCGCTTCCCTCATTNNNTAAAATGCAAAATACTCGTTGATTTTTTAAAATAAAAATTAATACAAAATACAATTACGGTACTTGAGAAAACATTAAAATTTTACTGGAATATCCATCACTAATTTTTAAATAATATCTAAGTATGGCAGTTCCATGTAATTAATCATTGACTGTATTTTATTGATGACAGATTACACAAAAAGTCGACTTAAAATTTTCAACAAAATTCATGTTGCCTACAATCTTGGAATGAGACAAAATTTTAAGAAAATCACTGGCACATACTTTCGGTCAGAAAGTGACACAATCGATTTTAATAAAACTGAAGAGCCTGCCGAAGTAATCAATAGTTGGTGCATAAAAAAAACAAATGAAAAAATCAAAAATATCGTACAGTCAGGTTAGCATTACTGAAATTTTCTTTGAATTGTTCTGTCCAACATTTATTACGTCTGAACTACTTCTACATAAAAATTCTTTTGGAAAAAGTTGAAAGAAATCTTGAGACAGCAGACCTTGACTATAAGAATTTTAGAAGTATCAAAAAGTTAATCTTTCTTTGCCAAAGTTTAAAATCGAATAATTAACTTTTTTTTCATTTATTTTTATTTACATTTAATTTAATAATAACTTTTTTAATAGTCATAAGTATCTGGCTTCACAGTTAGGTATGAGCGACATATTTACCGAAAAAGCCAATTTCAATGGTATATGTGACGAAAAAATTTATGTTTCGCAAGTAATACAAAAAGCTTTCAACGAAGTTAATGAAAAAGGCAGTGAAGCAGCAGAAGTTACAAGTGAGATATAGTTTTTTTAATGCTATGCATTTTTGTTGTTTTTTAATTATGTTTTTGAACCAACAATGTGCGTTTTTAACTTAAAAATGAAATATTTTTGCAATATGCATAAGGATGAAAAAAGTATCTGTCTCCACTGTAGCATCTTTGAAATCAAAGGTAGACAGGACTTATGTTTTTTTCTTTATGGTTCATCACAAAATTTAAACACTTCAATAGTGCAATGGGTGTAGGGATTGCTGATGATAAAATTGAGAAATGAGAATTCAGGTGGTAAACGTGGAATTGATATTTCAAATAACTGATTGAAAATTATAAATAATTTGATAGCTTTACCACTTGAGTCATTACTTTTTCAAACACTTTAAGTCGAAAGTGAAGTTGGCGAGGTTTTGATTAAAGATAAAGCTAATTTTTTTCTATTATCTTCGGTCCCATGAAATGAAAAAATTGTAAAAACAAGTCACTCAGTGAATTCATTCTCAACATGTGTTCTTACGAGAGGCTGTTGCACTGAAATCAGATGTGATATGTTGTTGTTCCAAATATACTTGTTATCTAATCATAAAATTAGCTACTCAGAAAAGAAATAATAATTTGTTTAATAGTACCAAAAAGATAAAATCTCCAGGAAATGGTGTAAATTATCTTGTTGACACATAGATACACAATTCTAAATCTTAAAAATATGTATGTTGGCAAAATCTCAAAGTCTCTAAGATTTCTACAACATTTCTACGAGAATCTTCTTGGAATTATGTCACTTAATTTATTTTAAGATTTAAAATCATTAAAAATGCTTTGGAAATCGTTACTATGGATATTTTTTATTTTTTTTTGGCTAATATAATTGGGATTTTGTTTCAGTAATGACGTTGTCTGCACGCAGTATATCTTTTTCACCACCGCCCGTTGAACTTCCTGTCGACAGACCTTTTCTATTCAAGATTATGTACAACAACATGACACTTTTTTCTGGTCACATCATGAATCTTTTAAACTAATTCAGATATTTTGGTACAAAATATTTTATTATAGTCGTCAGATTTTCTGCTATACAATAATTTTAATTTAGCTCGTTATTCATACCTTTATTGAAAACAAAAAAATTGTACACTAAAGAACATCTGTGATGTTTATTCAATTTTGATAAAAGATGATATTCTGTACATGGTAGCTTTTTATGAAATTTTTTGAAAGAGTGGTACACCGTATAAGAATAAATATACCATTTTATATTGTAAAAACAGTATACTACAATATTATTTTAAACGTACCTACAAAAATTATAGATAAAACAGCAAGTTCTGAAGATATAATTTTAGATAATAATTCATCCATATCACAGTACATTTTTCTAATAATAAAATTAAAACATATCTTATGCAATAAGTACTTTATGAATAATGTTTCGACCTTGAAGATTACTACTCCGAGTACAAAGCTAAACTCATAACACAATCAGTTGTCCAAACTTTTATTTTAGAATCAGTTGATCAAATACCGTAACTTAAATTGTTTAATACAAATAAGTAAAAATAAGAACAAATATATAAATTTATACTGTGCAAAAAATGCTTCAATTTATTTGCATATTCAATTGCTTAAAATTGATTATTCCAAAATAATAAATCACCGACAACATGTCACAAAATATCAAAGGCTTTGGTGCTGTTACGTAATAAAAAATGAATAGTGTTACTCTTAAATTGGCAGTAAGCATTATTTATCATTATGAGTTATTTTTTCTGGTCTCTTTTTACCGAGCTTTTTACTTTTATATATAAAAAGTAAAATCCTCCCAAGAAAATCTGGCAAAAATTGTACTTATATATTCCAAAGAAACTTTTGATTGGATGTGCCCCTTTCCCCTCTTCTCTCACATGTGCACGCACTTGAGGTGGTTCTTTCATGACTCCCAAGTCAAAGGTGCGACTATTATCAAGTTAATACTAATAAATTCTGCTTGAATTTCAAACGAATTTTTGTAAATATCGTTTATTGAGTCAAATTAAGTACTGATTCAAAATTGTAGACCATGATATCCGATATGAAAGTTTGTAGGAATGATTATGTACAATTTGCACTTAACCTCAAAATACCAGCAGTTGATGCTTGCCTATGCTTTTTATTTTCTTTTAATTCTTTTCATAAAGTCCGTAAACATACATATTTCACGATGGTAGTATGTTCAGTATTGTGCAAGTTTTATTGCATCAGTTTTTTACTTAATTATGTTTAGTAAATAAATAACTAGACTACAACTTTCAGTAAAAGAATTATTAGTTGCCATAAGAGTTTATGTTTGAAATTTATTTTTCATTTATCATTTTTTTGCGTTTACATTCGGCAGCCTACTCTAAAATTTTGAGGATTGTAACTTATAAATGATTCCTCAAGATTTCATGACTTAGCAAACTATTCTTAGATGGCACTACTGGTACTAAGGCTCTAGCCAATGAGATGTGAGAACGAATTATGCACGAAAGTATACATACACATGTAGTCTGCAGTGTACAGTGCATAAACCGTTTTCACATTTCATTGGCTAGAGTCTAAGTACTGGTTGCGCCATCTGAGATTAGTTTGTTAGGTCGCCATCCCCATAGAGTACTTACGACATTCCCAGAAAATTATGGATTTTACATAAAGAGTGGGAAATAATGAATAAAATTAAAACAAATCTTAAACCATGCAACAAAATTTTTACCATGGAAGTACGAATATCTTGCATTAAATGTGTTTGTTATGTACTTTTCAAAACCATATATGTATAACACCCAATGACTTCTTCAGATAGTAATGTTATTATTAATTTACATTTTTCATTTACTTTTTTATTGCGTTACATTTTTGTGAACTATTAGTTTCATTTGTAACCGTAATTGAGTTTTATGATATCCGAAATCTTTTCACCAATTGCTATTGCTGGAATATTGGTATGAGCTCTGACGATATTGGGCATTATAGAGTTATCCGCAACTCTTAGATTTTTTATACCTTTCACCTGTAATCAATAAACGTGAAAATACAACTTGACATTGGACAAAAATAAAAGCTTTTACAATTTGACAGCTTACTTGTAATTTTGTGTTAACAACAGAAGATGTATCATTCTCATGTCCCATTTTACAAGTGCCCGAGTGATGCCAGAAAGTCAGTGTATATGTCCTCAAAGCGCATTCCCAGTAAGCATCCGAATTAGGTTCGTATTTCTCGCAACCAGGAACTACTCGATCATTTAGTTGTGAACCATATCGTTGCATGGCTCTAGTCTTGCTTAATTCGATTGCTAATCGTATCCCTTTTATCGAAATGCGAACATCATCTGGATCAGAGAAGTAATTAGGTATGATTCTTGGCTTATCTTTTGGATTTGTACTTCGCAACAATATTTTGCCACGACTCTTTGGCTTAAGCAGTATTGGCCATATCAACCAAGAATGACGGCCGAACTTATCAGCGAAGTAATCAGTCCAATATTTATTATGTACTCCAAAAATGGTGTGAAGCAATGGATCAGATACAAAACTAGTAGAGGCAAATACTATCTCCACGTTAGGACTGTCAGTTTCATCCTTTAAATTTTCTACATTAACAAGTGCTATACTTTCTGCTCCACTTAAGGTCGTGAATGGGCCCATTCTTTTATTGAAATAATCTGATATCGCTGGATTTTTTGGTTTTAAAAACTCAGTCGTAACAATTCCAACAGTTTCATTAATGGTGCAAAATAGTGCAGTATTACCCACATGATCCATGAGATTCTTACCTACTGGTAAGTCTTGCAAGACATTAATACCAAATGTTTCCAAGTGTTCCTTAGGCCCAATCCCAGAAAGCATAAGTAACTTTGGAGAAGCTATGGCACCAGCTGACAGAATAACTTCTTTCTTCGCTGTAACTTTGATCTTTCTTCCATGTTTAGTGAATTCCACACCATAGGCTGTTTTCGTCTGAGGGTCAATCAAGACTTTGTTCACGTGACTGTTTATGCTGACTATCAAGTTTTTTCTATTTTTAGCTGGATGTAAGTAGGCTCGATTGCTGCTCATCCTTTCACCATTTATTTGATTAGTTTGCATGTAATGAAATCCTGTTTGCGTTGGTCCGTTGTAGTCACCTGAAGAAAATCCAATTTCCTTGCCAGCCTCAATAAAAGCTTCAGCTAATACGCTACGGTAGTTTGGATGCGTTATATGAACTGGACCACCCGAACCATGATAGGAGCGATTGTATTCGATCCAGTCGTTGTTAAAATTCTCCATTTTTTTAAAATATGGCAGCATTCCTTCGTAAGACCAGCTATTGTCACCCGTCAATTCAGCCCATTCGTTGTAATCGTGTTTGTTACCTATGAAAACGAGTATATAATTTATTTTTGATGTTTAGTTAAAATCATATCAAATCATACGTTACCTCGGACAGCTATCATGACATTTATTGTACTCGTTCCTCCCAGTACTCTTCCCATTGCTACCTTACATTGTCGATTTTTTATTCCGAGGCAGTAATCATTTGAAGGCTCAGTTTTGTAATCCCAATTGACATTTTTGTCGAGCTGTAAGTACAAAGCCGATAGCGGCACGTCCATGAATAATTTTTCATGGCCACCCGCTTCTATTAGTAGAACTTTTAAATCTGGAATTTCACTTAGTCTCGAAGCTATGGTGGCACCAGCACTGCCAGCCCCAACAATGATGAAATCGTACTCTCCTCCATTTTTTGGTGTGTTATCTCGTACTTCGTGAAATGAAAATTGAACCGATTGCTTCAAAAATTTACCAATGCCGACCGTAGATCCAAAAATATTTTTTAAACTATTGAGTATATTTTCAAACCCAGGGAAAAACCCAAAAGCTGGACTGACTACAGCCACAAATACGATAAATAAAATTAGAAGCCAACGTGCCATTGCGTTGAATTACGTTACAAAAAAATGTGATGTACGCTAAAGTTTCTTATTTTTTCAATATTAAATTCATGTGGTTCAGCTGTATGATGCACGTCTCGTTCTGCAAGTCTCACTAATTTTAGCAAAAAATCGAATGTTATCTGTATTTTTTATATTCACGCGAGAAACGAATTTATCAGTGATGCAAATTAAAATATGTGCTCAATTCAAAAGAAATGAATGTGTTCGTTTCGATATCAGTTAAAAAAATTAATATTCATTATTATAAGCATATCTGTATCAAATTAAGTATGAGTTTATTTAGCTGATTATATGAGCACACTCTGTTAAATATTTTTTAAATGTATGATTAACCAGTATTATGTCAACGTTGGTGATTTCATTAAAAATCAGGTTTTAAAAGAAAGGGTATTCTTAGTATTATTTATCTGTTTTAATTTTTTACAAGCCTCAAAGTAATCAAATACGTAATAAGTCATAAAAACTTCAACAATAGCATTTGTATTGTTTTCATACTTACATTTTACATTTTTATGTTTTTTTCATTTATACTGACAAAATTAACCGATTTTGAATAAATTTGCATTACTTAAAATAGTGTAATTTTTTGTTCTGAAAAAGTTTAATCTTTCATTGATGTAGAAAATACCGACTTATTTAGCAATTGCATGAAACGTAGCGTAAATCACAAAAAAAACAACACCTTATACTGACTGTTTCAATAAAGACAGAAATATCATATCTAATTACTTCTTGTACTCAAACAAAGTAAACATTAAAATTTTTTTAAAAATTAGTAAAAAGAATTAGATTTTTATTCAACAAGTTAGTTGAGAAATAAGTACAAGATTAATAATCAAAGCCATTTTTAGTTTTTATTTGATTTATTACATACATGAAAAAAATGACAGTATTCAAGAATATATTTTATGTCTATTTTTGCCCTTTTTTTCTTCGTTTACAAGTTCATAACTAGCAATACTTATTACTGTAGCCAAATTTTTAATTTAATTATCACACATAATATAATATTTACTTAACAAATAACAAATAATATCCATTTAAAATATTATAAAATTAAGTCTTGCTAGAAACTTCCTTGGACTATTTAAGTTATTACGTATATTAGTGTTATATTTTTATTTAGAAGTGTAATTTACGAGGATGTTTTTTTTTAACATTTATCAAAAATTCTCTCAACTTGACATACTCCAGCATATAAGAAAAAGCCATGGATACAATATTTTTTACACACCTTATTTTATCAAGCTGGTTGGATTTAAATGCTTTCTCAATATTATTTCTCAACTGACACATTAATTATGCATTTCCGATTCGTACCTAAAAATTTTTTCTTACAGGCTCAACTGCATCAATTACCACTTTTGAGTCATCAGTTTGAAAATTTCCCACATTTGCAACATTCAAACAAAAATTTTTAAACAAATTTCCAAAAAGCTGTAAAGATCTACCTTCAATAAAATCTTTGTTACGATCAGGAGATCCAACGTACATAAGACCCTCGAACTTACGATGAAGTAGTTTCAATTTAAATATGCTGTTATTGGGCGTGAGCTCGAGAGTTTAATCAACAAACGTGATTGGACCAGATTTACTTAAACATATACAATGAACCATATACAGAAAAAATCAGTTCTTAGTCAGCTTATATACGTATGACAAACTCGAGATCAATACATAGCTAGAACACTCATAAAAACAATAGCAGAAGAGGCCAAATATATCCAAAACTTGCGGTCGCAGGGAAAAAAAGGCGCTAGAACACGAGTTTTAGAAGATTGGCCGTTATATTGAAAGGGTATAGGAGTAAAAGTAGCTCATATTTGCTACGAGTAGATACGTGGGCCTATCTGTAGGGTTGTGATTGGTTGGAGCACTGAGCTCCAAAATTGGATTGTTCCAGTGTGGTGGTGGTAGTCATGATGTTGAAAATGGCTTGATATATTATTTATTTCATATTTAAGTATTAATATTTTAAATCTCTGGCACCTACGTTATTTTATTTTATGGAACATTTGTTGTTGTACGTAGAGAACTATCAAAAAAGTTAAGGTAGGAAAATAAAAAATATGAGGATTTTCTTAAATTTTAGAAAACCGCTTGAAAAGTAAAAATTTTGTTTATTCTAAAATCTATGGGTCACTTTGTTGAAGTTTTTCATAATAAATAATGATGATCCACTTGAACCACTTGCACTTCTGTAATTTATTTTTCAAAAATTATTTATAACCCACGTCTTTCATACATAAAAATTAACATCTGGATAAACTACAATAGTGTAGTATACAAAAGTATTTTTTTAAACATCAGAAACGTAACGAATGATATTTCCTTCAGTTTCGTTCAGTATGTGCAGCACATAAAATGAGTAGGTATTTTGGTGCTTGTTTTGAGCTTGCGGTGAATATCATACTTTCGTTTTTTTGGTTTTTCCTTACCAGAGAAAAGGCCACATTCTCATTAAATCACTGAACTGTCATTTAATTGTAAAAAAATGGTACACACACCTTCAAATCATTAGCTTTAGATTCCATACAAACACCCAAATGAGAGCGGTCGATCAATGACATGACGTACTTACAAATGGGTCAGTGCTTCATTCCAAAGACAGATTATAGGAAAAATAAACGTGAAACAAAAACACGAGCTGGTCATAAACGAGCAATTATAAATATATTATAAGCAAAGCTGCGCAGTAAAAGGTGGTAAAATTTAAACGTCATGCTCATTGAACGCGTCAGTACTGACACGCGATATAGAAGAAATCAAGTAAGAAGTCAATCATTCTTCGGCTTGACTTTACATGTATAGTGTCGCTTTTTTGTTTTACGCCAGAAAGTACAGATGAGCTATAGAATAATTTTAACTTTGAAACGGGAAATCTCGAATAAATGTTTTTAAAAGCGAAGAGGCCGTTTATATTCTATATTAACCACAGGAAAAGAGCTTAAGTGCTTTGGCGCTTGGGGAATTCTATGCGTATAGAGTAAAGCCTTATTATTGTATTTGGTACTGTTTGTACGGACTAGCAGGTGGTAATTTTTTAACTAAATTTAACTTGTACTTATAGTTTTGATCTTCAATAATTTGTTCAACGTTAAAGGTAAAGCAGAAAGGTACATAAATATTCGATTGATACAGTATGTGCACTTTGCAAACAATAATTTAAGCTAACTAAGACATCAAATCGAATGCGGTGTACTTGATAAAAAAGTATTATGGAGTAATAAAAATTGATGCATCTAATATTACTGTTACTTTTGCTTTGATCCTTATTCCAAAATCATTTTGCTTTTTATGTACTTACAACACTCAGATACAAATTGATAAACAAAAGACGTTATCACATAATGTAGACTACTGAAAATCCACCTCAAAGAAATATCTTCATTGAAGCTACCGACCAAAGACTATGTATACTCTAAGGCGTAAATTTATACATAATTATTAGTTTTCTTGTGACATCTATGATCGTGGAAGGGCCGTCAAGGCTATGACGCGCTGCTTGTTTCCTTTCGAATTTTTAATACTAAGAAAGCATATTACTGCACAATATATAATTGAAAGCTATCTTTGAACTAATACAATAAAGTGAATAATTTTCGGATAATTTAATAATAGCAGAGTTTACACCTGGTGCGCATCTTATTAGGGGAAGCACAAAAAGTCCTTCGGGCTTGGTGCTTGCCCTGACGACATGCGCTACCACGTATGAAAACTCAAATTCTTTTATTATTATTGTTTCTTATTATTATTATTACTTTTTTTTCAAGTTGCCTCAACAAAAACAAAAATGATACATTCTTTCCGTTCCTCATAAGCGTGTGTCAAAAGAAACAATTAAAGTAAAAAAGTAAATTTTTACCATTAATGCAGTATTGACAAAGAAATGCTTAAATTTTGTCATGTATAAGGACAGTAAGGGCAGTTTTTTGTATTCTAAAGTAATAATTTGTAGTAAAAGTGTTGTAAACACAATAATACTTCTTTTTTGTTAACAAAAATATTGCTAAATTTTTGCAAAACAGCGCTGACTTTACTTAATTTTGATTGACGTAATTTAACCAGCGTAACCAACATTTTCCGTGTAAAAAATTTCTATCGAACTAAAAAAAACTTTATTATTTTTTTTGCAGTTTTAGTAAATTATCTTCAAAGCCTTTACAACCAACTAAAACGTCGTTCCGTTTGACATCTCGGATGTACGCGAAAAATTTACGTCAAAAACTGGCTATTTTCCGCGGATGCGGCGGCGCGGCAAGCCGTAGGCCATGCCCTCCATCCCCATCATATAGGAGTTTGCGAGCGGCTTGCCGCGCCACCGCGTCTGCGGAAAATAGCAAATTTTTGATATATATTTTTCGGGTACATCCGAAAGTTTAAGCGGAATGACGTATAGGTAGGTTGTAGAGTAACTTTCTACAAGATATACCTTGTAACTAATTTTTAAATCTCAATATTTTAAGGAATACGCGAGTTATGAATTTTCGAAGAAACCGTTCGACGTGGCACATTTTTCGAAGTTGCGAAAAATGGCTGGACCGATTTTATCCCACTGGAGCATATTTTCTTCGTCTCGAAATTACGCATCTTTTTTGTCCGACTTTCTAGTTCTGTCCTAGACGTGAACAACCATTTTTGGCCATTATTACCATTTTTTTGGGCCGTTAGCTGACAAAGTTTAGAGGCTAAAACTAATGAGATTTGTTCTGAAACCGCTTAACTACCACCCAAATTTTTTTTGCGACAGAAGCAATTTTTCAAATCGAAAATCTAATTCTATTCTACTATATGAAGTGTTAGAAAAATGGTAGTTAAAATAAACAATAGTTATAAAACGCTGAAAGTTACAAAATTTTATTAAGTTCGTCCAATGTTTGCTTAGCTTCGATTTCGAATGGCGTACAACTATTAACACACAGCACTTATCGACATCATGAAAAAAAGAATGTCAAAATTTGTTAAAAATTTTTACTGTGTTTATAAACAACTTCTGACGACAAACTAAGGCAAAAATATAATGAAAAATGAGAAAAATACCAAGAAGTTAATTTTTAATTTAGTTTTAGAATATATAAAAAAAAGTCCTAGTGTAGACGATCAAAGCATTTTGGCTTTTTTGAGACTTCTTAAACAAAATATACATGTTTTTGTATAAGTTCTAATTTCTATTAGAATTTAAAAAAAGGAACGCTCCTGGATTTTTCTGTATGTAATGTCAAATCACATTATTCATTATCTTTTAAAATATTTANAAAACATACATACAAAACAAAAACATCGAAGTGCGTCTTCTGCATTGTTTATATCTTATGTATTCCAGACCATGAAATAAAAATAGTAATTAATATTTGTTTTACTATTTGTTACTAGATGTACTCACGTCAAACAGTATCACTTTTATTAACTGGTATACAGTACATTTATGATATCTTTAATTATATGAGAAAACATTTGAATTCTACTTATACATTTTTAGCCAAAAATGATGAAGCTGATAACCAGCCTCATTATAATATTGGCCGGTGTTTTATTCATGCCATGTGACGCAACAAAAAACATGGAAAGTCAAGTTCCGGTAATTTTGACTGTGCAAAATATCTATAAGACCACCAGCATAGGAATCATTTATAGGAGCAATGAAGGTGAGCAAAAGTAAATCGCTTATTAAAACAATATTAATTTTTCATTACAAAAATTTTTTTCTTAAATCTACAGATATACATTCGGTGGTTAACATGGTTAAAGAATTTTCGCGTAAAATGGTATATTCCGTAGCTTCGACTATACCAGATCTTCCAGCGAAGTACCCAATATTAAGAAATTACTCAAAAACCCTTTTTGTGGTGTTTTTGTATACTGACAATGATTTCGAAAAATTCACACACTTTTCGAAGGATCACAATCTATCGCCTCACGTATGGCTGTTATTCCCGCCTGCCGTTACTGAAAAGATTCATAGCACTTGCCGATATCCACAAAAGAATTACCTTCACTTGAATCTAAAAAGTGAAGTGCTCATAAAATGTGGAAACAATAAATACATTCGGGAATGGTTCGCTGTCAGCTTCCAGAATGAATTACAAATTCATAAATTATTCGAGTGGAGCAAGGAGAAAGGATTAACTACCCTCGATAAGCGAACTTTAGTTCAGAGACGAAGGAATGCAAGTGGGGCGTCGGTTAAAATTACTGATGAGGTAAAAAATTAGTTTGAAGAAACGTTGACTTATTTTAAATTAACAGAATTATTTCATATAAAATAATAAATTATATTTTGGTATGATTTGTAGCCTTCCAATTTTGGTTCCAAAATAGTTGAAGATTTTGCATTGAAAACAGGATTATCATATACGTATGAAAACTTTTCCCATATTGAACGGAAATTAAACGAAAGTGTCAAAAACATATCTAATAATTCTACAAAATTATTAAATGAAAGTGTTATTTTTCCTGCCACGTTTTTAACTAACAAAAATCTCGATAAGTATGACATAACGTTTGAAATCATGGATTACCGAGATGCAATGTGGTATAAATTGCCAGAAACCCAGGAGATTCCGTGGAATGCTTACTTTGAGGTTAAATATTTTAATTGTAAAATATTTATGACTTGATTTCTTTATGACATTTTATATTATTTTTATTAAACAGGTTTTCAACAAGCGTCTTTGGATTTTCTTGATCATACTTATAGCTATTTCTTCAATTCTATTTAGCATGATTTTAGTATTACATAATGACAGAAGAGGATTTATTCATAAACTTTCAGACGGATTTTTGAACGTATGGAGAATGTTTGTTCATCAAGAATTTACAGGTAAGCCGTTATGAAAGGTTTCCTACAATAATACAGCAGAAGTTAACATTACATTATTTACACTGTATCGTACAAGATTTTTTAGACGATTTACAATTATATTTACAATTATTATATAAAAACTGGGTACATCTAAGCAGGACTTTTCTTGTTAGTTGGTTCTCTCATGATTTTTACGTAAAAAAGGAGTAGTTTATCACTTCTAAAGGATAAAAATGTTTTCACATCGTTTTATAAAAAAGTAATGTACGAATGCGTGAATTAATAGAAATGTTAGGTAATTGACGCATTTCTTATTATCAACCCATTTTATTTTTTTTATTTCTGAAATCACCGATATTATTAATATTTTCTTTCTTCTGTTTACTGTAGCGCATATGTTATTGCATTTTCTGATGCGTTTTTTTTAAAAATAATATTTAAAGTCAATGTTGTTACTGAAAGTAGTTTTTTAATGTAGTTACACATACATACTATTGTTGCATTATTTATAATTTATTATACGGTATTTTATCATTTGCACGTATGTAACAGATCAATACGGTAACAATTAGTCTAATAAAACTTTAATATACGACTGTCAGGGGTGTATACAATTATTATATAATTTTGTATTTAATTATTATTAAACATATCATTAAAACGAAATGAGAATTATAAAAAGTTATATTTAAAAGTTATTATCAAGCCCTGTTTATAACTATTTTTACTTTGAGTAAATGTGTGGCATATTTATGTTGAGCTCTATATAAGAAGCATACAGTTTCAAACCAAACCTTGTTAAAATTATCATTGCATTTTTTNAAACGCTGAAAGTTACAAAATTTTATAAAGTTCGTCCAATTTCAGCTTAGCTTCGATTTCAAATGGCGTACACCTATCAACACACAGCACTTATCGACTTTATAAAAAAAAGAATGTCAAAGTTTGTTAAAAATTTTTATTGTGTTTATAAACAACTTCTGACAACAAACTAAGGCGAAAGTATGATAAAAAATGGGAAACATACCAAGAAGTTGATTTATAATTTAGTTTTAAAATATATTAAAAAAGTACTAGTGTAGATGATCAAAGCATTTTGGCTTTTTGAAAACTTCTTAAACAAAATATACATGTTTTTGTATAAGTTCTAATTTCTATTAGAATTTAAAAAAAGGAACGCTCCTGGATTTTTCTGTATGTAATGTCAAATCACATTATTCATTATCTTTTAAAATATTTAATCAGTCTCACAACTCAATCGAAACTAGAAAAATTTTGACTAAAATTTATAAATAATAGCAAAACATTCATTTGAATCAAAAACATCGAAACGCGTCTTCTACATTTTTTATATCTTATGTCTTTTAAACCATGGAATAAAAATAGTAATAAATATTTGTTTTACTATATTTTACTAGTTGTACTCACGTCAAGCAGTATCACTTTTATTAACTCGTATAAAGTACATATATGTTATGATCTTTTCAATTATATGATGAAGCATTTAAACTCTACTTATACATTTTTAGCTAAAAATGATGAAGCTGATAACCAGCCTCGTTATAATATTGGCCGTTGTTTTATTCATGCCATGTAATGCAACAAGAAACATGGAAAGTCAAGTTCCGGTAATTTTGGCTGTGCAAAATATCTATAAGACCACCAGCATAGGAATTATTTATAGGAGCAATGAAGGTGAGAAAAAGTAAAGCGCTTATTAAAAAGATATTAAATTTTAATAACGAAAATTTTCCTCTTGAATCTACAGATATACATTCGGTGGTTAACATGGTTAAAGAATTTTCGCGTAAAATGGTATATTCCGTAGCTTCAACTATATCAGATCTTCCAGCGAAGTACCCAAAAATAAGAAATTACTCGAAAACCCTTTTTGTGGTGTTTTTAAATACTGACAATGATTTCGAAAAATTTACACACTTCTCGAAAGATCACAATCTATCGCCTCACGTATGGCTGTTGTTATTCCGGCCTGCCGTTACTGAAGAGATTCATAGCACTTGCCGATATCCTCAAAAGAATCACCTTCACTTGAATCTAAAAAGTGAAGTCCTCATTAAATGTGGAAATAACAAATACATTCGAGAGTGGTTCGCTGTTGGCTTCCAGAATAAATTACAAATTCATAAATTATTCGAGTGGAGCAAGGAGAAAGGATTAACTACCCTCGATAAGCGAACTTTAGTTCAGAGACGAAGGAATGCAAGTGGGGCGTCGGTTAAAATTACTGATGAGGTAAAAAATTAGTTTGAAGAAACGTTGACTTATTTTAAATTAACAGAATTATTTCATATAAAATAATAAATTATATTTTGGTATGATTTGTAGCCTTCCAATTTTGGTTCCAAAATAGTTGAAGATTTTGCATTGAAAACAGGATTATCATATACGTATGAAAACTTTTCCCATATTGAACGGAAATTAAACGAAAGTGTCAAAAACATATCTAATAATTCTACAAAATTATTAAATGAAAGTGTTATTTTTCCTGCCACGTTTTTAACCAACAAAAATCTAGATAAGTTTGATATAACATTTGAAATAATGGATTACCGAGACACAATATGGTATAAATTACCAGGAACCCAGGAGGTTCCATGGAAAGCTTACTTCGAGGTAAAAAATTTTGATTGTAAAATATTTATGACTTGATTTATTCATAACCTTTATGTATTATTTTTATTAAACAGGTTTTCAACAAGCGGCTTTGGATTTTCTTGATCATACTCATAGCTATTTCTTCAATTCTATTTAGCATAATTTAAGTATTACATAATGATGGAAGAGGACTTATTCATAAACTTTCAGACGGTTTTTTGAACGTATGGAGAATGTTTGTCCATCAGGAATTTACAGGTATACTGTTATGAAATGTTCCTTACAAAATTATAGCAAAGAGGTTAACATTACGTTATTTATACTATTTTGTACAAGATTTTAAACATAGTTTACATTTATGAAGTATAATTACTTTTTTTGTTAATTATTTTTTTTATGTTCTCTACAAAAAAATAGGAATGTTAGGTAATTGACGCTATTCTTACTATCATCCTATTTGATTTTTTTTTTATTTTTCAGATCACCGATATTATAAATATTTTTTTTTTTTCCATCTACTGTGGTGACACATATCATTGCCATTGCGTCTTCTGATGCTGTCCCTCTTTAACATAATGTATGAATTAAGTTTCTTTCAGAAAGTATTTTACTTATGTAGTTACTCATACACGTACTATTGTTGAATTATGTATACTTTAATTAATGTTATTTTATTATTTGTACATATGTAACAGATCAATACGTTTACAGTTAGTCTAATAAAACTCAAGTATATGACTGTCAGGGTTGTATTCAATTATTATATCATTTTTCATTTAATTATTATTTAACATATCATTGAAACAAAATAAGAGTTATGAAAAGTTACATTTAAAAATGATTATTAAGCTTTTTTTATAACTATTTTTACTATGAGCAAACGCGTGGCATATTTATGTTTAGCTCCGTACGAAAAGCAAACCTTGTAAGAATTATCATTGCATTTTTTCAAAAAGTTTAAGTTATTATGGGCAGCTATTAATTCTTTTTTGATACAAGGCATTTGAATTTTAGATAAATAGGAACTGAATTATAAAAATACATAAATATTAAAAATTGAGTCAAATATATTGATTTTAATTTATTCAGAATTGACTGCTTTGAGAACGTTGAATACGTATGAATCAATAATTTATATGAGTGAGTACATAAAAGACTTTCCAAATTTGTCTCCCGATTTTTAATAAAAATTTTGATGGTCGCAATATCATGTGCTACGAGGGAAAAATCGTTAACACAGGTTTCAGTCAAGGTGACACCGTTTTCTGTAATTTACGTGCCAAAATTATATCTATTGAACCAAGAGAAAAAAAATAAAAAAAGGTGTGCAGAAAAATTTACGAATTGAACAAATCTGTGAAAGCTTTTAAAAGCATAGGAAAGAGGGGGGGGTTGTTCTCGCTCCTACTAGGCAAAACTATTTTTTTATTCGTTACGTATAATTGCGGAACACGTCTATGAATGCAAACATTTTGATTTTGCACGATTTTTGGAAATTTGAATTTAAAAAATGTAAAAATCATTTATAACGATTCAAGATCGCAAAATTTATGTCTCAACATCGGTATGACCATTGCATACTGTTGAATATAATCTAGCAATGAAAGAACTTGAATAATAGGATTGCCAAACTATATTTACAGTTTTTCAAAATTTACAGATGTACAATTTCATTCCGTATCATCAAAGATGGCCAGACTATCTCTATATCTGACAGCATTTATTATCATATCAATGTACGCAGGCTGTTTTACCAGCTTCGCTACAGTTTCAATACCACACATTCCATTTAGAAATGCGAGGGGATTCCTAGAGGATAAAACATATCAATTGATCGTGGATAAAAAATTTGACTATTTAACGTTTTTTTCGGTAATTTTATAAAGTTCAAACTAAATTTAACATTTACATTATATTTAAAAACTTTACCTCATGACATTTTTTTAGAGCTCGAAGAACGATGTGAATAACGAACTGAGATTGTTTTTGAAGGACGTGAATAGTCTACCTACAACCCCAGAAGATGCTTTACAGCAGGTAATTTCAAATGTTTAGTTTGTGTGTTGATTTTTATTTTAAAATACGTAACAACGTGTCATCATCCACAATAGGATTAAAAACACTTTTTCTCATAAAATTTTGGAAATCTTCGCGAAATGGTGCTAAAAGTATGTCTCAAAGGATGGTTTTTCACATTTTAGTATAGAACACCATTTTTGGCACAAATAAAAATTTCACAAAAGTGAATAAAAAATATCTTAAATATTTTACTCGAAAAATAATCATACGAAGATGTTATTGAATGTTACAACATAATTTTTTATTATTGCAGTTGTTAATACCAAAAATTCATATCTGTAATAGTGTATGTGTGTGTGATTGTGTACCCGTGCGCGAGTGGGAAAGTGCCAATCGGGTTATAGGCTGGTACACTAAACGTGAGCACTTTTAAAAAGTTCTTATAAGCTGCAAAGGTTTAATAAATTCAAATTGATTATTTTTTTACTAGAGGCCCAAAGTACAATAGCCGCTTTGTGCCCTCGGGTCACACTTCGCGCCCTTGTAATCACTTTGGGCCCACAGACAGAAAAGTTTTTTGCACTCATCAGGCCCAAAGTGATTTACTAGGCACAAAGTGTGCCCACGGGCACGAAATTTCACTTTGCGCCCTCGGTAAGAAAAACATTATACGTGACTCGGGCACCAACATACAACAATCACGCCCTTCGGGCGCTCATGTTCGTACTTTGTGCCCTAGTGACGTAATGTAGGATTTTCCGCCCTCGGGTGGTTTTGGGAGGCTGGTACTTCCTCGGGCGAAAAAGCAGTTTTCCGGAACTCGTTCGAAAAGTCTCCTTTACGAACCTCGTTACGTCCCTCGCCTTCGGCTCGGGCCGCAAACCTCTCGGTTCGCAAACAAAGACTTTTCAAACTCGTAGGAAAACTACCATTTTTAGTGTATGAATAATTTAAAGTATTTTTTAAATTTTAGATATGCAACGAAAGGGTAGTTTTATATACACCCGATGTATTACGACATCCAGTAATTTTTAAGGTCCATTGCAAAATCTTAGCAATTCCACTACGCAATATTAGAAAAAAAGGTATTGCTCTAAAAAAAGGAGATCCACTTCTTCCATTTTTAAATCATCAGTAAGTATTAAAAATTTAAAAAAAATCGTTGTCTAGAAATTTTAATAAAATTTTTTTTAGTATTCTGAAGCACAGAGAGAGTGGATTAATATCTCAACGGAGAAAGGAAAGTCTTGACAATGATCGCATTTTAAAAAAAGTTTCATTTGCATCATTTGGTATGACTGAGGTCGCGCCATTGTTTGTATTTTTAATAAGTGGGTTCGTTCTTAGCTTCATCATATTTTTATATGAGAAATGTCACAGACAGATTGTAAAGTATTTTGTAAAAAAACCATGTAGGAGGATCAAGAAAATTAGGAAACCAAAAAAAAAGAACCGTTTGTACAACGATGGAAAGCCTTTTTCAATTTATTCTCAGTACAGGGAGCGACAGCCACGCCCCTTGTGGCCTTACACCCCATAAAAAATTACCGTAATACGGTAAATCACAAAATAGTACATAACATCCACTACAGCACAAAGTACAAATATAAGCGCTCAAAGTGAATGGTCGGTTGTAGTATGTGTGTGTCCAAGTCGTGTATATTGTTTTTCTTACCAAGGGCGCTCACTTAACCACTTTGGGCCTGATGAGTGCAAAAAACTTTTCTGCCCGTGGGCCCAAAGTGATTACAGAGCCCAAAGTGGCCGTTTAAGTTTGTACCTACAGAATGGAAACGAATATCAAGATGATGTACTTTTAATGAGAGAATTTTTTAACAAAGCTAATAAATATACCGTTAGCTAGACGTACATAAATGAAAATAGTTTTGGTACAATTTTCGCAAAGAAAAAAAATCTCGCCTAAAGGTCAGATGTTTTAGTATGATAGTGCCCAAAGTACAAACATTGTTTTACTTTGCAAAGGCTCAAAAAACTTGCGTTTAACCAAAAACTTTTCTGATTTTACTTCTCAGAAAACATGAAGTTGGACTTCCTAAAATTTTGGTAATTTCTTTGTTTTAATCAAAAGAGTGTCAAAACGTTTTGAAAAATGTCAAAAAGGAACGAAACATCATTATAACTTTCTTGAAATTTATTCTTGAAATGCGGGACTGTAATCTAAAACTTTGAATAGGATACCTATCATTGTTATATTGTTCAACAATTTAACTGATCAGACAATTGCTAATAAAAGACAATGATATAATTGGAGTTATGAGCTAAAAAATAAAAAAATATACTGTTAATAAACCATGGAAAAATATATTAAATTTTTTATTGTTGGTTAAATCATTGTAATACTTATAAGTGTTGGTTTAAAGTAAGACTGTTTTTGCATTTTACTAGAAATTACGGCGTCAAGTATAAAATTATATTTTGAATCATGTTAAATCATAAAAAAAAAAGAAAATAGTGCTTTATCTACCAAGGCAAACACAAGG
>NW_019379752.1:138916-168347 GCF_000648655.2 Copidosoma floridanum | reverse complement strand
CTTTTTATTTATTTCAATTAAAGATTAAACTTCATGTTTAACTGCAAGTATTTAGAACTGAAATTTAAATTAAATTCCCAATTTTAATATTCCCAGTTTTAGAGTAAATATAAATTTAATTGTTCATTGATTGGTATTAACAATCAAATTTAATTGTTTTGTCAAACGTATCCTAACCAACGCTTTTCGTTTGTAGGATTTTGTTTACATTATTAAAATAAAAATATAATTATTCGTTTAATCGTATACTTAAATTTTAATTAAAGGAGATCATGACGCGTAAAAGAAGTTTTGGCAAAAAATAAAAAGAGTTAGAAAACGCTGAAAAAAATTACGTTTTGTTTAAAACATCACGTGAGTGCGTGAATTTTTTCAGTATGTTTTCCAGGTGTATCATCAAAAAAAAGAATTCTGAATTCCATGTTTTAACATAGGCTTTTATGGGGGCCACTTAGTAATTAACTTATGTTCAAACAAATGTTTAAATAAATCAAAAATGTTTGCCCAGAAATTATTTCCAGTTGAAAAAAAGCTTTAAAAAAAATGAACGAACAAAAAAAGGCACCAAAAAAACCTTTCAAAAATTATAAGAGTCTATGTTAAAGTATGGAATCAAATGTTTTTTTTTTCGAAAATACGTCTAGGAAAAAAGATTGAAAAAATTAATACGCAATTACGATATTTTTTAAAAAACGTAATTCTTGACTGTTACCAAAAATTATTTATTTTTCGCCAGTACCTTTTTTAGTCTTTTGTTAGTTCGGCTTGTGCCAAAATCTCCAAAAATGCTTTTTTAAAATTTTTTATAAATTACATTTTACTAGGTTTTTGAAAAATGGTACAGAGTTGGGCCAAAAAAGTTTCTAACTATGGTTTAAATTTTTCATTGTAAGAGAAAAATAATGAAAATATTATAAATAATACGTTAAAAAAATCTTATTCGAGGTGCATGATAATATTTTAATTGAAAATGTCTAATAAAAACTGATAACATTTTTTTTTCGTCTGTTCTTATTCAGTTTTTGTACTAGGAAAGCCACTGTTACGTGGGATTCTTAAGGTTCGGGGTGCTTAATAACAACGCGGCAGTTAAATTCAATCAATCACTTTATTGCTATATTCCTTGAGGGAAGGCGCTTTGCGGTCCCGAGTTACTTATTGCGACTATCCTCCTTCTAGTTCCGACGTTCAAGAGTTCTGTGGCCACTGCTGCGGGCCTTTTTATGCCCTTTCTTCCTCCACTTGTGCTTCTTCTAATACTCATAGCTAAGGCCCATCCCACGTAGTATGTTTCATACTGTACGTGACACCACCTAAAATATAATACCGTTCAAAAGTTAATTTTTCTCATATCCATTGTTTTACTAGCACAAGATTGAACATAAGTAAATCGATAAATTCAGAACTACCATCTGAATGACAACACCAAAACAGGGGGGTTTAAGTATTTTACATGGAATCTTAAAAAAACAAAGAAAAAAACATTTTATTACAATTCCACATGAAACACATAAACCCCCCTGTTTTAGTGTTGCCATCCATATGGTAATACTTAAATTGTCAATTTACTTATGTTTAATCTTGTGCTGATAAAAGAATAGATACGAGAAAAATTAACTTTTGAACGTTATTGTTTTTTAGGTGGTTTTGCGAGTGCAAAAACCGAACATGAACAGACAAAAAAAATTTTACCAGTTTTTATGAAACATTTTTAATTGGGATATTGTGTTTTTAGAGAACTGACCTATATGGACCAAGAACTGAGTCCAAAGTGCGTAAAAAAAAAGAAAATATCTGCCGCAACAAGTACATGAAAAAGTTAAGAAGTTTAGTAAACCGTGAAGATTTGACATCTTAAGTATTTTCGTTATCTTTCCTCTTGATCACGGGTTATATTGTGATTGAAAAAAAACAGTTTATTTTAAACGATATTACTGTCACAACGTTGTTTATTGGATAGAAAATGAAAAGTAGTTATAGAAAAGAACTATTTGTGACAAGATAAGAACTTTTTAACTACCCGAAAATTCTCCGCCCCCCTTTTGAGGAAGTCCATTTTCAGGTAGTAGAAAAATTTTTATCTGGACAGAAATGGCACTCAATTAAAGGCATCAATTTTTTGTTTCTATCCGTTGATTTAGTATACGGCTGGTATAATATATAATATGAACCAAATTACACTTTTTATATTCCAACACTACTCGTAATAAAAAAACAAAGATTACAAAAATACTTCCGATCTCTATGAATTATTTATCAAATTTTTTAACTTTTGTAAGAATTGCAGCAGTTATTTCTTTTTACATACACTTTGGGTTTAGCTCTTATAGTCCAATTTGGATGTCGGCTGCTGTCTGCACGCTTCCGCGTATACTTTTACCATCGTTGGGTGCATGGCGCGGGGTCTAATCGCGTGCTTCGATATACGCAATACGGTTCGAGATTCACCGTCATACCACTAACCTTATGACAAAAACGTTACAGAAAAGTAACTTTTTGATGTTGAAAGGTAAGTATAGTATGACAGTAAATCTTTAAAGCTATTGCGTGTATCAAAGCAAACAATGGTGTGTTGCTATTTGTACATATTAATTTTCTTCATTGATATAAATTAGGATGAACACAATTTGGATGAATGTTAACTTATAAAAACAAAGTAATTATTTGTTTTAAACAAATTCAAATGTTCGTTAATTAGGCAAATACAGACTTATTCAGTAATTTCTAAGAACGTTACTTAAACAACAAAAAAAATTATCATCTAACAACAATTATTCTGATTAGGACAAATATAATATTTGTAATTACTTTTTACAATTGAACGAATTCAGCATTGAAAGATCCTAATAATTATTAGAAAAAATAAGATGTTTATTCAACAAGTTAGTCAAGGAATAAGCACAAGATTAATAGTAACAAAGATTTTTTTGTATTTAATTCATTTCTTATGTACGTGAAAAAAAAAACAACATGCAAGAATATATTTTAAGACGATTTCCACTGTATTTTCTCTTGTTTACAGTCCATTACAAGCAACTCGCATTAATTGAGCTAAATGTTAAATTGTGTTAATACTTATGATGTAACATTTGCTTAAGTAATAATAAATAACATCCATTAAGATACTACGAAAATTAATCTTGCCAAAAAATTACTTGGACTTGGTTATTTTAAATAATAGTATAATATTACTAGTACAATTAAGCATAAGCACTACATATATTTAGAAGTGTGATTTACGAAGACGTTTTTCTCGAACATCCACCAAAATCTCTCTCTTCTTCGATATACTCTAGCACGTAAGGAATATCCATGGGTACAATATTTTTAACACATCTTATTTTATAAAGTTTGTTGGATTCAAATGCTTTCATGATATAATATTTTAATTTACGTCACACTCTCTAAAAATCTTTAGTATTGTGATCTGCCTTCAATAGAATATTGATCGCATCAAAATGTTGAACAATTTTATCATTAAATCGTGTGCTGAAATAGGCTCTACAAAAAAAATAACATCAGAAAACTAATTATATTGATAAAAAATTAATAGTACCATGCTGTTACGTATTTTTCTTACAAAGTCTGAGCGTCTTTTCGAATACCATTTGGTTTTACATGATATATAATTGCGATAAAATCTAAAGAAAGACATAATTAGCCAATTATGCATTTCCGATTTGAAAAATATTTTTTTATAGGCTTAACTGCATAAATCACTACTTATGAGTCATAAGTATGGAAATTTCCCACATTTGCAACGTTCAAGCAACAATTTTTAGAAAAAATTTCCGAAAAGCTGTAAAGATCTACCCTCAATGAAAGCGTTGTTACGACCAAAAGATCCAGCGTACATAAAACCCTCAAACTTACGATATAGTAGTTTTAATTTGAATATGCTGTCATTAGGAGTGAGCTCGAGAGTTTAATCAACAAACATGGTGTGTCTGTATATACCTGCATAAGCTGACAAATTTCTTATTTTTAATAAACCATATACAAAAAAAAATCAGTTCCTTGTAAGCTTATCTGTGTATGACAAGCGCAAGATCAATACATAGCTGGAACACTCATAAAAACAATAGCAGAAGAGGCTAAATATATCTAAAACTTACGGTCGCAGGGGAAAAAAGGCGCTAGAACACGAGTTTGAGTAGATTGGCCGTAATATTCATAGCGTAGGAGTAAAAGTAGCTCACATTTGCTACGAGTAGATACGTGGCCCTATCTGTAGGGTTGTGATTGGATGGGGCACTGAGCTCCAAAATTGGATTGTTCCGGTGTGGTGGTGGTTGTCATGATGTCGGAAATGGCTTGATATATTATTCATTTCATATGAAAGTATTAATATTTCAAATCTCTGGCACCTGCGTTGGTTTATTTTATGGAATGTTTGTAGTTGTCCATAGAGAACTATCAAAAAAGTTAAGGTAGAACAAAAATATGATGGTTTTTTTAGTTTTAAGAAAGATGCTTTAAAAGCAAAAATTTACTTGAAACGCTTGCACTTCTGTAATTTATTTTTCAAAAATTATTTAAAACCCACGTTTTCCAGACATAAAAATTAACATCTGGATAAACTAAAATAGTGTAATATGCAAAAGCATTTTTTTTGAGATCAGAAACTTAACGAAGGATATTTCCTTTGTCATATATTTTGTTCAATATGTGCTGTACCAAAATGATTAGGTATTTTGGTGCTCATTTTTAGGTTGCGGTCAATATCATACTTTGATTTTTTAATTTTTCCTTACCAGGGAAACGGCCACGTGCTCATCAAACATCACTACACTAGCATCAAATATAAAAAAAAAATACATACCTACAAATGATTGGCCTTAGATTCCATACAAAACCCCAAAAGAGAGCGTTCGATCAATGACATGACCTACTTACAAATGGGTCAGTGCTTGATTCAAAAAACAGATTATAGAAAAAATAAACGTGAAACAAAAACACGAGCTGGACATAAACGAGCACCTATAAATATATTATAAGCAGAGCTGCGCAGTAAAAGGTGGTAAAATTCAAACGTCATGATCATTGATCGCGTCAGTACTGACACGCGATATAGAAGAAATCAAGTATTCTTCTTCGGCTCAACTTTTTATGTATAGTGTCGCTTCTTTGTTTTAGGCCAGAAAGTACAGATAAGCTATCGAAAAATTCGAACGTTGAAAGGAGAAAGCTCGAAGAAACGTTTCTAAAAGCGAAGAGGCCGTTAATATTTTATATTAACCGCAGGAAAAGAGCTCAAGTGCTTTGACGCTTTAGGGATCCTATGTGTATAGAGTAAAGCCTTATTATTGTATTTGGTACTGTTTGTACGGACTAGTAGGTGGTAATTTTTTAACTAAATTTTACTTGTACTTATTGTTTTGAACTTCAATAATTTGTTCAAGGTTAAAGGTAAATCAGACAGGTACATAAATATTCGATTGATACAGTATGTGCACTTTGCAAACAATAATTTAAGCTAACTAACACATCAAATCGAATGCGGTGTACTTGATAAAAAAGTATTATGGAGTAATAAAAAATGGTGCATCTAATATTACTGTTACTTTTGATTTGATCCTAATACCAAAATCATTTTGCTTTTCATATACTTACAACACACAGATACAAAATGATAAACAAAAGACGTTATCACGGAATGTAGACTACTGAAAATTAACCTCAAAGAAATATCTTCCTTGAAGCTACCGATCAAAGACTATGTATACTCTAAGGCGTAAATTTATACATAATTATTAGTTTTCTTGTGACATCTATGGTCGTGAAAGGGCCGTCAAGCCTATGACGCGCTGCTTTCTAATTTGGTCATGTATTGGTTTCTTTGCTACCCGTCCTACGCTGATTGGCTTCTATTTTGTTTGTATTTGGAAAAACAAATAAAAAGAGGGGAAGTTAGGAAGGGGTTGACAGTGTCAATGGGCGTTTATTTCTTCCCACTTCATGGCCAGGAAGTTTTGGTGGTGGGAAATATGATTCCAAGCCCTTTAAAGCGCAGCCCTACCACGTCACTGTCTCGCAGTGCGTCAGCTAGACAACACCTCAACCCAAAGTGATCACCGCATTCTACGATTCCGATTCAGACTGACAAAGAAGTTCAGCGCTCAACTCGATATTTATCCATGAAAAGTGTCCTGTGAAACTTGAGAAAACCAAACTTCCAGCATCCAAAGATTGTCCATTCCAGCCGTGTCCAGCTTCATCTAAGGAGGTTCCAGAAGCCATCGTTGCATCACGAGAATCGAGTTATCAAGTAAGTGCACACTTGTAAGTCCTCTCTTTTGCAGAACTACATTCATCGCGCTCTTGTTACAATCATCTTGTTTCCTTTGAAATGATATCATTTTAAATACTAAGGAAGCAGATATTTGCACAACAATAACTGAAAGCCATCTTTGGACTAATACAAGAAAGTGAATAATTTTTAAATAATTTAATAATAGCAGAGTTTACACCCGGCGTGCATCTAATTAGGGGAAGCACAAAAAGTCCTTCGGGCTTGTTGCTTGCCCTGGCAGCATGTGCTACCACGTATGACATATCAAATTCTGTTATTGTTATTGTTTTTTTATTATTTTTAATACTCTTTTTTTCAAGTTGCCTCAACAAAAACAAAAATAATACATTCTTTTCGTTCCTTAGAAGCGTTTGTCAAAAGAAAAAATTAAAGTAAATTTTTACCATTAATGCAGTATTGACAAAGAAAAGCTTAAATTGTGTCATGTATGAGGACAGTAAGGGCAGTTTTTTGTATACTAAAGTAATAATTTAGAGTAAAAGTGTTGTAAACACAATAAAACTTTTGTTTTGTTAACAAAAATGTTGCCAATATTTTGCAAAACAGCGTTGACTTTACTTAATTTTGATTGACGTAATTTAACCAGCGTAACCAACAATTTCTGTGTAAAAAAGTATTATCGAACTAAAAAAAACTTTATTATTTTCGTTGCATTTTTAGTAAATTATCTTCCAAACCTTTTAAACCAACCAAAACGTCGTTCCGTTTGACATCTCGGATGTACGCGAAAAATTTACATGAAAAACTGACTATTTTCCGCTGATGTGGCGGCGTGGAAAGCCGTAGGCCTTGCCCTCCCTCCCCATCACATAGGAGTTTGCGAGTGGCCCGCCGCGCCACCGCGTCTGCGAAAAATAGCAAATTTTTGATATATATTTTTCGGGTACTTCCGAAACTTCAAACGGAATGACGTATAGGTAGGTTGTAGAGTAACTTTCTACAAGATATGCCTTGTATTTAATTTTTAAATCTTAATGTTTTAAGGATCGCGAGTCATAGATTTTCGAAGAAACCGTCCGACGTGGCACTTTTGTCGTAATTGCAAAAAACAACTGGACCGATTTTATCTCACCGGAGCATATTTTTTTCGTCTCAAAATAACGCATCTTTTTTTCGACTTTCTAGTTCTGTCCTAGACGTGAACAACCATTATTGGCCATTATTACCATTTTTTTGGGCCGTTAGCTGACAAAGTTTGGAGTCTTAAACTAATGAGATTTGTTCTGAAATTGCTCAACTACCACCCAGATTTTTTTCGCGTCAGAAGCAATTTTTCAAATCGAAAATCCAATTCTTATTCTACTATATAAAGTGTTGGAAAAATGGTATTTAAAATAAACAATAGTTATAAAACGCTGAAAGTTACAAAATTTTATAAAGTTCGTCCAATTTCAGCTTAGCTTCGATTTCAAATGGCGTACACCTATCAACACACAGCACTTATCGACTTTATAAAAAAAAGAATGTCAAANTAGCAAAACATTCATACAAAACAAAAACATCGAAGTGCGTCTTCTGCATTGTTTATATCTTATGTATTCCAGACCATGAAATAAAAATAGTAATTAATATTTGTTTTACTATTTGTTACTAGTTGTACTCACGTCAAACAGTATCACTTTTATTAACTCGTATAAAGTACATATATGTTATGATCTTTTCAATTATATGATGAAGCATTTAAACTCTACTTATACATTTTTAGCAAAAAATGATGAATCTGATAACCAGCCTCATTATAATATTGGCCGGTGTTTTATTCATGCCATGTGACGCAACAAAAAACATGGAAAGTCAAGTTCCGGTAATTTTGGC
This sequence comes from Copidosoma floridanum, assembly GCF_000648655.2. The sequence goes on along the minus strand of NW_019379752.1, from coordinate 160,219 downwards.
TGTGCAAAATATCTATAAGACCACCAGCATAGGAATTATTTATAGGAGCAATGGAGGTGAGCAAAAGTAAAGCGCTTATTAAAACAATATTAATTTTTAATTACGAAAATTTTTCTCATAAATACACAGATATACATTCAGTGGTTAACATGGTTAATGAATTTTCGCGTAAAATGGTATATTCCGTAGCTTCAACTATATCAGATCTTCCAGCGAAGTACCCAAAAATAAGAAATTACTCGAAAACCCTTTTTGTGGTGTTTTTGGTTACTGACAATGATTTCGAAAAATTTACACACTTCTCGAAAGATCACATTTTATCGCCTCACGTGTGGCTGTTGTTATTCTGGCCTGCCGTTACTGAAGAGATTCATAGCACTTGCCGATATCCTCAAAAGAATCACCTTCACTTGAATCTAAAAAGTGAAGTCCTCATTAAATGTGGAAATAACAAATACATTCGGGAATGGTTCGCTGTCGGCTTCCAGAATGAATTACAAATTTATAAATTATTCGAGTGGAGCAAGGAGAAAGGATTAACTACCCTCGATAAGCGAACTTTAGTTCAGAGACGAAGGAATGCAAGTGGGGCGTCGGTTAAAATTACTGATGAGGTAAAAAATTAGTTTGAAGAAACGTTGACTTATTTTAAATTAACAGAATTATTTCATATAAAATAATGCAGGAGACAGTGAGCTGAGGGTAAAAATCATGTATATTGATACACAGAAATTGTTCTTAAATCTTATTGGCTGAAGTCTTGGCTTAATGGCACCATCTGAGCCTAACTTGCTAAGTTGCAGCTAGGACTCGAGCGCTTCCAGATAGATAAATAAACAAATCTATTATTTGCAGTATAGGTAACGATACGTTAGCTTATCATGTGAGGTGCGTTGTTACCATTTTAAGGGACAGTATTCAAGCGCTATCCATCTCTCTAGTACCCACTACCGTATACTCACTGCGTGTATTGGAAACATATTTATTAATTTAAGAAAGTCACACGACGTTTTTGTATCCCCGATATTCTTTTGGTTGTGTTCGCAAAAGGTTCGATTATAGTTCAGTCAGTTTCGTCGAAACGAAAAAATATTTTTTTTTTAAGTAATAGAACCTAATCGAATAGACAATAGCACCATCTTTTTTTTTGCACGTATGGTAAATGATCATGTGACCATAACTGACTTAACTACAACTGAGCCTTTCGTGAACACAGCCAATTGATTTTTTGATGCATCAGTTGCCACTTGGTTAAGGCACTCCACTTACGTAAAGAAATTTATTTCATATTTTCCGCCGTGATACGGGAATACCAAAGGGGCATAACAAAGCAACTCTAACCAAAATTCGAGCTTCTACTTTTTTATGAATCGAGAAAGCCACGTTACACTGACATTTTTATCAAAATGACCGAGAACGATAGGCCTTATTCGGATTGAAAATCGGACTTCGTAGATCGACGTGATAGAAGGAAAGACAGGAGCGAGATCGTGGGTCATTAAATTATGACTCCCAGCAACACGTCTAAAGAGGCGAGACAGTTAAAAATCAAACTAATCAAAGAACTTCACATCCAAACTAACAATGATAAGGTAAGGCCATGAGCAACGATTCACATATATTTTATTTTCTTGGAGTTTCTTAAAAATTTAATAAAAAAGCGTATTATAATTTCCAATAGTAAGACCATATTTTTAGTAAACAATTAAAATGATTTTCTTCTAGGTATTAGAAATTTTTTTATTCACTATTTTTTCTTGCTTTTACTATCGGACTACAGGAAAATAACTATGATATCTGATTGAGAAATTATTTGTAATCTGTGATGATATTTTCAATGTTATGTAAAATATTTAATGTAAGATAATAAATAATAAATACTTCATCGTAAGTTTGAGGGTCTTTCGTACGTTGGGTCTCCCAATCGTAACGAGGTTTTTACTAATAGTTCTTTATAAATATACGTAACAGCGTGGTACTATTTATTTTTTATTAATAAAATTATTTATCTGATGTAATTTAATTGTAGATCACGATTTCAACACTCAATTCAATGACAAAAAAAGTTGAAAATTATCATATGATAAATACTCTACTAAAACTGAAGACAGATCCTAACGCAAAAGATTCTTAGAAAGCGTTGTATCAATTGAGAAATGATATTGAAAATGCATATGTATTCAATCAGCTTCATAAAATGAGCTGTTATTATTTTTTAAAAATTACTAAGAGTATTATTTCATTTGAATTATCACATAGACTCTTATCATTTTGTTAAGGTTTTTTGAAGCCTTTTTTGTACTTGTTTCCATTTTTTAAAGCTTATTTTTAACTAGAAAATTTTTTTTAGAAAATAGTCTTGATTTATTTAAACGTTTATTTGGTTATAATTCAATAACTTAGGAACAACTACAAAAGCTTATGTTATTATATAAAATTCAGTATGTTTTTTTTCGAAAATAAACCTGGAAAAATATTAATAAAATTCACAAGCTCATGTAATATTTTTAACAAAACGTAATTTTTTTCAGCGTTATCTAACTCTTTTAATTTTTTTGCCTAAATCTCTTCGATAGGTTATACTCTCGTCGATTTTAAATACACTATTCAGTTACCAATTATTTTTTTATTTTAATATTGTAAACAAAATCATTTCAATTAAAAGCGTTGGTTATAATACGCTTGACAAAACTGTTAAACATAGGACAATGAATTTAGGGATTCGATTTAAATTTAAGTTCTAAATTCTTGCAGTTAGGTATGAAGTTTAGTTTTTAATTGGAATATATAAGGTTTCAGTTTAATATTGTAAGGTAAATGATTAAATACTTTTTAAATATTAAATATTATGCATTTCATTTAACACTCTTTATTTGATACAAAATCGTTAGGTCTTGCCGTATATATTAACATATTAAACAAAAAATCATCAATATTCATGTTAGTAAGAATAGGAACAGCTTTGCCCTGAACATACATACACATTCGCATGCACACCGCTAATTGATAGTTTGCATTACATATAAATTGAACTATTGAACAAGCAGTCGAAGGCCTTGAAGTTGTTTGTAGAGTATATAAACATATTTACTTATATAATCTCAGTGTTAATAATAAATAGTTATGAGGTGACTCTACTTACATAGTCTATGTATAAAGGCAACTTCGAGTCTACCGCTTCGAGGAGGAATAATGTACAGTATACCAATCTATCATGTGCAGTGCGTTGGTAACAATGCGTTAGTTTATCATGTGAGGTGCGTTGTTACCATTCGAATAGACAGTATTCAATTACTATCGACCTCTCTAGTACTTCCAAGAGTAAACACATAGTGTGGATTGCAGAAATATATATTCATATTGCGAATGTCACGTGACGATTTGAGATCCTGAATTCTCTAATGGTTTTGTTAGCGAAAGGCTAAAGTATAGTTCAGTCAGTTTAGTCGAAACAGAAGATTTACTATTTTTATAAGTAATAGAAATTTATCGAATAGACAGTGACATCATCANCTAAAGCACCTTTTTATTTGCAGATTCAGTTGTTTTAGTGATCTTAGATGGGGAGATTGGTTAGTAATACTTGTCCAGTGGAGGCTGTCCCGTTGGCTCAAGTTTTTTTTCCTTGATAGCTGTTATAGGATTGCCCAGCGCAGACCTTGTAGAGGATCAGTGATTCCTGGTTGAATGCTTAGAGCCGAGAGGGTAGTATAGGGTCGTCGGTCACTAGGTTTTCCAGCCTGGCGAAGAACAACTCCGCAGGTGACGTCTGCTAGTGAATGGCTGACTTGGTTTAATAGTGCCCGTCTTTAGTTAAGTAATAAAGTCTTCTAGTCGACAAATCGCTTCCGGAAATGGTAATAAAAATGTAGTTGTTGGCAAGGTAGTTTACACTTAGGTGGATCCTATAAAGAACCGATGAAATTGATGGTTAAGTAGGGAACGCAAATACTTATAATGGCTCTAAAAAGCGCCAGTGGTGAAACTTCCAGGCTATTCTTTCTTATTATTCCTGATGATGAAGAGCTGGCTACGGGTTGCTTGATTCTTACCCTGGGAGTCTCGATGTACGGAGACTGTGATAGAGGAAGGTACGCTGCTGACCAAAGAATATCTCGTCTGGGGTCGTTCCCCGGATAACTAACCGCTCATCGTTAGACGGGAACATGTGGGTAAGCGCATTGGGGACGCGACGACCAAGAAGGTGGCCGTTGTGGCTGCCCATGCTCCTCAGAGCTTAGATCTGTTTTCCCTTGCTTACAGTTGTAGCCACAAATTTTCGAACTGCACCAGGTGGGATGGTTGGACTGCCACACAACTCTGAAGAGTTGGTGCAGATTGTGCTCTGGCTAGATATTTATGTTTCCTGGTATTGTGACAGAGACGGCATCGGTTAGATTTAATTTTTTTTTTTTTCGAAACGTACTCGTCGAGTTTCAGGGTAAAGGGACACCTAGGTCCCTTCCCCTTTGGAGAAGAGTGTCGTCCGTCACTGGGATACCCAGCTGCAGGACTATCACCAACATCCTCTGTATTGCATGTTTAGCTGCCGAAGCTCGACTATACCAGTATCGATACGCTCCGGCCTATTATAACCACACTTATTTAATTATGTTGCAGGTAGCTTCGATTTTATGTCGACGCCACCTAGCGGATTTTACTGAACTAAAGTGAAAAGCTGACGTATTTTTGCAAAACTTTGAGCTCATTTATTGCTATTGTTATTAAATTTNATATGTTTGTAAAGTTAATTCTAAGATGAAATATGAAATGGAGACGTATTGAGTAATGTTAATTGTAAATTTAATTATTCGATAAAAATAATGCTAGGTACATACAATCTTCAAGCTATACGAATCTCAACTTTTGGAAAACTCGTGCGATTAGGTAAACAAGTACGTCTGCTACCCACGTGACCTCCTGACCTCCCGGACACTATTTATTTATTTCCATCACAAATATCCCGCTCAAATGGTTCTTTATCCTTAATTTTTGATACAGCATATTACAAAGGAAGACTTCATGTACAAAACGTATCTATTCAGTCTGCTGGAACATTTAATTAAGGTTTATTATAAACGAAAACAAATTGTTTTTCACGCTTCCCCTTAGGAAAACGTGCTAATAGCTATAACTTTGAGCTCGGATTTCTCAAAATTTTGACCCATTCGAAATATAATTTAGACTACCGTTAAATTCAGTAGACTTTCATTTACAAGAAATAATATGTCTCTGTTTGGGGACTTTCATGAAGGAGCCCCCTTAAGTCTTGCATATAATGATTTTTGCTGGAACTTTCTTTTGTATAGCAACAATGTCTTAGCTGCGTCAAAGAAAGTAAAGCCTGTGGAACAATTCGTAACAAAAAAATCAAGTGACAATTTTGTTAGCGTGATTATATTGATAAAATCTCAAACTGCTTGGGTTAATCATTCGTAAAAAAATATATGAAATCATAAAATGACATTATTTATTATTTCTATTCTTACATTCTCATTTGTCAACTGTAACCATGAATCATCCGATATTTTTAATGATGATTAAAATCTATTCATGGACAATTGGCTCATTTTTTAGAGGGACAAATATACACAAGACATTGTCTGAGTCGAACCACGCTTCAACCTTATCCACATCATACTTTTCTGGAATGTTGAAGCTGAGGATGGTTTCGGAAAAAGCGTTTTTGTCCTTGTCATCTTCAACTTTCTTGATTCTTTTTACCGTAATGGATTTAGCTTTTACCTAAAAATTGAATATATTTTTCTTATTAATGTATTTTTCTAATCAAAAAAAGTACATACACATAAGTTACGTAGTATCATGAGATATCTGACAGGTAGAGATTTTTTTCTTGTCTATTGTTTAATCAAAATTTTTCACGAAGCAGAAAGTGAGTACAGTTAGCAGATACTTTTTCAACTTAATTTAAGCATTTAACGCAAGAAATATTGAATATTTAATCAGTTAAACAAGACAAAGACTTAAACAAAGCACTTTCATACTTACGATGGCGTTAAGTGAATCCTTAAAAAATTCTGTGATATCTATTTGTTTCAGAATGTCCTACAAATACAACTTTTTATTGAATTTTAAAGAAATGTTAATAAGAAAATATGATATATGTGTATCGTTGCTCATGGCCTTACCTTATCATTTTTGGTTTGGATGTGAGAATCTTTGGTTGGTTTAATTTCTAACTGTCTCGCCTCTTCAGACGTGTTGCTTGGGGACACAATCTGATGACCCACGGTCATACCCGTGCCATCATCACGTCTATCGGGTCGACCTATTGGTTCCGATTCCCAATCGTAATAAGGATTATAGTTTTCGGTCATTTTGATAATAATATTAGTGTAAGGTCGCTTTTTTGAATAGTAAAAAATAGAAGCTTGAATTTTGGTTAAAGTTGCTTGGTTAGAACCCTCTTGTCTTCCGGTCTCGCGGTAGAGAATATGGAATAAATTTCTTTACGTCAGTGGAGTGCCTTAACCACGCGGCAACTGATGCTTCACAGACGATATAAGTTGCGGTCATGAAAGGCTCAGTTGTAGTTAAGTCAGATATGGTCACGTGATTATTTATCATGAGTGCAACGGATACAAGATGGTGCTACTGTCTATTTGATAAATTTCTATTGCTAAAAAGGAACTAATTTTTTTGTTTCGACTAAACTGACTGAACTATAATCCAACCTTTTGCGAACACAACCCTTAGGATATTGGGAGTCCCAAAACGTCGTGGGATTTTCGCAATATAAATATATGTTTGCAATACATACAGTGTTAATGCTAAGCAGTACTAATCAAATAATCAATTACTAGCAAATAAAGTCAAACACCTTAGCTTACCGAATTCAGGGGATCAAAGTGCATCAAATAAAAAAAAATGTATTCTTAGACCCTTATCAGCCATGGACATTTATTAACAAAATCTACCTATACGTGGCTAAACGGGTGGAAGTTATATGCAAGAAAAAACAAAAAACTTTAAAAACGATGCTTAAATATTAATCCAATATTTGCGTATGTCAGTTGTCTAAATTCCAATTAATTTAACCACAGTAAAACGAACGGTGAATATTGCTACGAGTTGGTACTATTTGATAAAAAGTTAAACTGAAATAAAATTTATAACCTTTCAATAATTAATAAGCAAAATGATAAGTTTATTGGTCACTTACCACTTTACGTAATGTGTGTTAACAATATTAAAAGTCTTATCATTTGTTTTATAATGTAAGTTAAAAGCAAAGAAAGTTAATCGATGAAAAAAAAATTTTTTAAATGCGTATAGTCCAACTGTGGTCTGATTGGTTTGGAAGCCGTGTAAAATTGAGGTCCCCATTGCTGCGTAAGTGATGAATCAAATTAAATCTGAGGCGGTGTTTTAATATGCCAATGACAATGGCATACGTGCAAAGTAACATAGCAATGTATATAGCTGTTATAAGCACCGTTCATCAAAATGGCTGTAACATATACATAAAAAAAGTAAAGTAAATTCTAAATTGAACGTTTTATTAAAGTATTTATAATATTTTTAGTGTATCAGTGTACTTATTTGTAAAATTCTATAAAAGTATTGAAATAAAGATCATGTGGGTTTATTCGCTCGTGTTTTTATATTTTACTTATGTACTCTATACTTATATTTGCCTATGTTTCCAAAAATATTGTAAAAAAAAGGCACGTTATTCTTGATCTTTTTAAACAAAATACAAAGAAAAAAAGTTTCAATTAAACTTGACGGAAAAATTTGGGACAAAACGTATGATTGTTACAAGCAAGTGTTAAAACATCACAATTTTCGTTTTCTTATTTGATGATCATTTTAATGATACATCCTACAAGTAATTTTTTTTGCAAAGTTCTTTGTTTTACTGATCAGAATTCTTAACTCTTGAAAAAAATTAATCATTATGTTATCAATAAGCTTAATTTGAATCAAGGTTAACAAGAAATTTTGATAGTTTTATAAATCTTATTATGAAAAGTTTTATGGAAGAAAAATATGTGACAACAGACCACTTACTTCATTGTCAGTTATACGCAATAACAGAGAAAGTCTTTGTCTAAAAAGAAACTAAAATCTTTTTTTATTGGGTAACTTCAAAGTGAACATTGAAACTCTATTAAATAATGGTATTTTTTAAAAGAAAAAAATATATATATATACTAGATAGAAAGTTCTATTTATCCATTCAACCATTAAATTACAATGTTACGTCTTGCATATACATTTTTTTGCTAGAGATATCTTTTGTAGCAACAATGCCTTAGTTGCGTCGAATAGAGTAAAGCCTGAGTTTAAAATTTTTATCTTTTCATTAATGTGTTTGAAACTATAAGGTCTCAAACTGTTAGGGTTGATTATTCGTCAAAAAATAGATGAAATCGAAAAATGAAATCATTTATTATTTCTATTTCTACATTTTTTTTGTCAGCTGTCACCATGAATCATCCGATATTTTTAATGATGATTAAAATCTATTCATGGACAATTGGCTCATTTTTTAGAGGGACAAATATACACAAGACATTGTCTGAGTCGAACCACGCCTCAACCTTATCCACATCATACTTTTCTGGAATGTTGAAGCTGAGGATGGTTTCGGAAAAAGCGTTTTTGTCCTTGTCATCTTCAACTTTCTTGATTCTTTTTACCGTAATGGATTTAGCTTTTACCTAAAAATTGAATATATTTTTCTTATTAATGTATTTTTCTAATCAAAAAAAGTACATACACATAAGTTACGTAGTATCATGAGATATCTGACAGGTAGAGATTTTTTTCTTGTCTATTGTTTAATCAAAATTTTTCACGAAGCAGAAAGTGAGTACAGTTAGCCGATACTTTTTCAACTTAATTTAAGCATTTAACGCAAGAAATATTGAATATTTAATCAGTTAAACAAGACAAAGACTTAAACAAAGCACTTTCATACTTACGATGGCGTTAAGTGTATCCTTAAAAAATTCTGTGATATCTATTTGTTTCAGAATGTCCTACAAATACAACTTTTTATTGAATTTTAAAGAAATGTTAATAAGAAAATATGATATATGTGTATCGTTGCTCATGGCCTTACCTTATCATTTTTGGTTTGGATGTGAGAATCTTTGGTTGGTTTAATTTCTAACTGTCTCGCCTCTTCAGACGTGTTGCTTGGGGACACAATCTGATGACCCACGGTCATACCCGTGCCATCATCACGTCTATCGGGTCGACCTATTGGTTCCGATTCCCAATCGTAATAAGGATTATAGTTTTCGGTCATTTTGATAATAATATTAGTGTAAGGTCGCTTTTTTGAATAGTAAAAAATAGAAGCTTGAATTTTGGTTAAAGTTGCTTGGTTAGAACCCTCTTGTCTTCCGGTCTCGCGGTAGAGAATATGGAATAAATTTCTTTACGTCAGTGGAGTGCCTTAACCACGCGGCAACTGATGCTTCACAGACGATATAAGTTGCGGTCATGAAAGGCTCAGTTGTAGTTAAGTCAGATATGGTCACGTGATTATTTATCATGAGTGCAACGGATACAAGATGGTGCTACTGTATATTTGATAAATTTCTATTGCTGAAAAGAAAGTTATTTTTTCGCTTCGACTAAACTGACAAAACTATTACCGAACTTTTTGCGAACACAACCCTTAGGATATTGGGAGTCCCAAAACGTCGTGGGATTTTCGCAATATAAATATATGTTTGCAATACATACAGTGTTAATGCTAAGCAGTACTAGAGGTATAGATAGTGTTTAGACGCTGTCTATTATAATAATAACAACGCACCACATACGATAAAGTAATGCATCGTTACCTACGCACATGATAGATTTGTATATTGTATATTTGTCCTCCTCAGAGCAGTAGACTCCAAGCTGTTCATATATATATATAGACTATGTAGGTAGAGTCACCACATAATTATTTATTATTATGTGGTCGTGGTGGCGCAACTGTAAAATTGCAGTTCCGTTGGTCTCCGAGGTTAAGCTGCATTTGGTACGGTTAGTACTTGGATGGGTGATCGTCTGGTCACTATTCAAGTCTCGCCCTTTCACCTGTGCACTTGATTTTCGTAGGTCGATTAACTGTTTCTGACGATTCGTCTACGTGATCGTAGGTATGACTGAGTTGGTCCAGATGTTTATGTACGTATATAAACATCTGGTCATAACTCAAATGCACCGATGGCTAATTAAGGACGTTTATCACACATAGCGTTTTTCGAAGGATCTTCCTGAAATTTTTACAGGATGCTTGTGATGATGTTAGAAAGTCAGATGTAGAATTTGAGACCATTCCACAAACACCGTTCTTAAAGTATTAAATGTTGATAATACTTAAATTTAACACGTAACCTTACGGAGAAGCCACATAAAAACGGAATTTATAAAAAAATGGTCTGAAGAATTTGTCCAATTTTTTTGCATGATACAATACTATAAAACTAATATTATACTGAATTTTCAGTGGAATCAACTATTTTTTTTTGCAAAAAAAAAAAAAAAAAAAAAAAAAAAGGTATCAGACGCCTATGTAGAGGTATACAAATGCGTGCAAAACAATTGCTAGCCCTGCCGAATGCTCGCTCCCTCTTCACCGCTCTCGAGTTTTGCTACGCTAACTGTGATAAACGTTCTTAACACTATGCTTGTGTACAAAAATGCTATGTCTGAGCCCACGGGAGATGATGAAAATAAAAAAAAAAAAAAAACTACTTATTATAAACACTGAGATTATATAAGTAAATATACCCATATGCTCTACAAATAGCTTGTAGGCCTTCGAGTGCTTGTTCAATAGTTTAATTAATATATAATCCAAATTAAAAATCAGCAGTGTAGATGTGAGTGTGTGTGCGCGTTGAGGACAGAAATGTTTCTACACTTGCCAACATCAATATTGATGATTTGTTATGGTTTAAAATGTTAATATACTGCGAGACCAAACGATTTAGTATCGAATAAAAAGTGTTATAATGAAATGCACAATATTAAATATTTAAAAGGTGTTTGATCATTTCCCTAACAAAATTAAACCAAGACCTTATTTATTTCAATTAAAGATTAAACTTCATGTTTAACTGCAAGTATTTAGAACTGAAATTTAAATTAAATTCCCAATTTTAATATTCCCAGTTTTAGAGTAAATATAAATTTAATTGTTCATTGATTGGTATTAACAATCAAATTTAATTGTTTTGTCAAACGTATCCTAACCAACGCTTTTCGTTTGTAGGATTTTGTTTACATTATTAAAATAAAAATATAATTATTCGTTTAATCGTATACTTAAATTTTAATTAAAGGAGATCATGACGCGTAAAAGAAGTTTTGGCAAAAAATAAAAAGAGTTAGAAAACGCTGAAAAAAATTACGTTTTGTTGAAAACATCACGTGAGTGCGTGAATTTTTTCAGTATGTTTTCCAGGTGTATCATCAAAAAAAAGAATTCTGAATTCCATGTTTTAACATAGGCTTTTATGGGGGCCACTTAGTAATTAACTTATGTTCAAACAAATGTTTAAATAAATCAAAAATNCATTAAAAAATACTTATACACAAAAAATCAGTAGATGTTGTATCAGTAAAAAAAGGAGGGACACGGAATATTGTCTAAAATATTGACAATCTACTTTAATTTTGGATTGTAAGTATGAGGCGTTTTAAGCGAAACGTCCCTGGCCCGCCGCGCGAGCGCTGAAAGTTACTGTTTTCAGCTCATTTTCTCGGCCTTATTCCTATTCTAAAAAAATGTTCCAAATAGCATTTTCAATGTATTTTTTAGTCAGCTCTTGGATGAATTTTTTATAAATTACATTTTACTAGGTTTTTGAAAAATGGTACAGAGTTGGGCCAAAAAAGTTTCTAACTATGGTTTAAATTTTTCATTGTAAGAGAAAAATAATGAAAATATTATAAATAATAAGTTAAAAAAATCTTATTCGAGGTGCATGATAATATTCTAATTGAAAATGTCTAATAAAAAATGATAACATTTTTTTTCGTCTGTTCTTATTCGGTTTTTGTACTAGGAAAACCACCTAAAAAATAATAACGTTCCAAAGTTAATTTTTCTCATATTTATTTTTTACCAGCACAAGATTGATCATAAGTAAATCGACAAATTCAGAACTACCATCTGAATGACAACACCAAAACAGCTGGGTTTAAGTTTTTTTCATAGAATCTTAAAAAAACTAAGAAAAAACCTTTTTATTACAACTCCACATAAAACACATGAACCCCCCTGTATTGGTGTTGCCATCCATATGGTAATAGTTAATTTGTCAATTTACTTATGTTTAATCTTGTGCTGGTAAAAAATAGATACGAGAAAAATTAACTTTGGAACGTTAATGTTTTTAAGGTGGTTTTGCAAGTGCAAAAACCGAACATGAACAGACAAAAAAAATTTTATCAGTTTTTATTAGACATTTTTAATTGGGATATTGCATTTTGAGAGAACTGACCTATATGGACCAAGAACTGAGTCCAAAGTGCGTAAAAAAAAAGAAAATATCTGCCGCAACAAGTACATGAAAAAGTTAAGAAGTTTAGTAAACCGTGAAGATTTGACATCTTAAGTATTTTCGTTATCTTTTCTCTTGATCACGGGTTATATTGTGATTGAAAAAGAACAGTTTATTCCAAACGATATTACTGTCACAACGTTGTTTATTGGATAGAAAATGAAAAGTAGTTATAGAAAAGTACTATTTGTGACAAGATAAGAACTTTTTTATTACCTAAAAATTCTCCGCCCCCCTTTTGAGGAAGTCCATTTTCAGGTAGTAGAAAAATTTTTATCTGGACAGAAATGGCACTCAATTGAAGGCATCAATTTTTTGTTTCTATCCGTTGATTTAGTATACGGCTGGTATAATATATACTATGAACCAAATCACACTTTTCATATTCCAACACTACTCGTAATAAAAAAACAAAGATTACAAAAATACTTCCGATCTCTATGAATTATTTATCAAATCTTTTAACTTTTGTAATTATTGCAGCAGTTATTTCTTTTTACATACACTTTGGGTTTAGCTCTTATAGTCCAATTTGGATGTCGGCTGCTGTCTACACGCTTCCGCGTATACTTTTACCATCGTTGGGTGCATGGCGCGGGGTCTAATCGCGTGCTTCGATATACGCAATACGGTTCGAGATTCACCGTCATACCACCAACCTTACGACGAAAACGTAACAGAAAGTTAACTTTTTGATGTTCAAAGGTAAGTATAGTATATGACAGTAAATCTCGAAAGCTAGCGTATATATTATCGAAGCACGTAATGGTGTGTTGCAGACTGCAGAGTTTTAGTGTGTTGACGCGAATTGTACATGAGTATACATTGAGTACAAGGGGTTGTTGTAGACGCAGAGTATCTACATCTACAATAAAAATACTGCTATTTTTGTAATAAAAAAATGGCAGGATCCATCGAAATCCCGCTAAGGGACACCGATGAGGTGAGCAATATTGATCGCTTTTTACCTTCGTCTCGTGCAATAACTGGTGTTGTGATTTTGTTTTGTGCTCGGACTAACCTCAAAATTAGTTGTCTGTATTTTTTTCTTTTCTTGTTTTAATGAAAGTGTACATAGTTTTTCTACCAACATGTTGCTTAGCTTTTAAAAAACTATAATACTATTTGGTGTGTTATAAATATTTTTTGAATTGTTGAGAATAAACAAGGAACTGTGGTACTTGCATGTAAGCAGCTGTGCAAACATGTATTTTAACAGCAACTGTGTGGTTTAAGTTAACGTTGCTGCTGATAATAAACACTCGATAAATTACTATTGTTCCTAACGCTTCTCAAACAAATACCCACTGTCACCTGCATTTTAAAGTATTGCCTCTATGGAGCTAAAATTTATTTTAGTTGCATGCTTGCTTTCAAGATTTTATTATAATTTCAGCATAATAGAATATTATACGATATGATTAAACATTTCATTTTGTACAGGTCATAGAATTGTGTTTAGATCAACTACCTGATGGTGACGAAGTGCTTGGTATATTACGACAAGAACATGCACAGCTCAGTATTTGGGTCAATTTGGCTGTAAGTTTTACATCATATCATTTCAAATCTAATGTAGTGACTTTCCAGATCATGTTTAACTAATTATCTAACATTGTTTCAGCTTGAGTATTACAAGCAACACAAGATCGAGGATTTCATTAAAATTCTCGAATCATCTAGAATTGATGCAAACAATGATTATCGGGATCATGAGAAAGATCAAATGCGGGCGTTGGACATGCTGGCTGCCTACTATGTTCAAGAAGCCAACCGTGAAAAGAATAAGGATAAAAAAAGAGATTTGTTTATGAAGGCAACTCTGCTGTACACAACGGCTGACAAAATCATCATGTATGATCAGGTGAGAACAACTGATTTAATTTACTTCTGTTTATTTTTACCTTGGGGTTAGATCGCTCATTGGCAATTTGTTTTCTTTAGAATCATTTGCTGGGAAGAGCCTACTTTTACTTGATCGAGGGCGATAAAATGGAACAGGCTGATATCCAGTTCAACTTTGTCTTGAATCAGTCACCAAACAATATCCCATCTCTTTTGGGAAAAGCCTGCATTGCTTTCAACAAAAAGGACTTTAGAGGCGCTTTAACATTTTATAGAAAAGCCCTACGTACCAATCCAAATTGTCCAGCCGCGGTCAGAGTCGGCATGGGCCACTGTTTTATGAAACTGAACAATCACGAGAAAGCGCGCATGGCTTACGAAAGAGCTCTGCAGCTTGACAGCCAGTCCGTTGGGGCACTGGTAGGCCTCGCCATTCTGAAGCTCAACGAACAAAACCCAGACAGCATCAGGGCTGGCGTGCAAATGTTTTCCAGAGCCTACACCATAGACTCGACCAACCCCATGGTACTGAATCACTTGGCCAATCACTTTTTCTTCAAAAAAGACTACATGAAGGTTCAGCATCTGGCTCTGCATGCCTTTCACAACACCGAGAACGAATCGATGCGTGCCGAAAGTTGTTACCAGCTCGCAAGATCATTTCACGTTCAGGTACCATTTTTTTCTTGTATCCAATTGTCCGGTACCATGGTATAATCAATCCGTATTTTTTCAGCGCGACCACAATCAAGCCTTCCAATATTACTATCAAGCGACGCAGTTTGCCTCATCTGCCTTTGTACTACCGCACTATGGTCTTGGTCAAATGTACATGTATCGCGAAGACAGCGAGAACGTAAGCTGCACTCGACTCCGAGAACCCATCACGCGCGCAATTAACACTTGATTCGTTATCAGGCAGCTCAGTGCTTCGAGAAGGTCCTCAAAGCCCAGCCGGACAATTACGAGACGATGAAGATTCTGGGCTCGCTGTACGCCAACTCGAGTTCCCAGTCTAAGCGAGACATAGCCAAGAATCACTTGCGCAAAGTGACCGAGCACTATCCGGAGGACGTCGAGGCTTGGATCGAACTCGCCCAGATCCTCGAGCAGAGCGACTTGCAGGCCTCGCTCAACGCTTACGGCACGGCGACTCGCATCCTCAGCGAGAAGGTCCAAGCAGAAATACCACCGGAAATCCTCAACAACGTGGGCGCTCTGCACTACAGGTAAGTGTTCACCTGCTGGAAGAAAAACGTTCCTCCGATAAAAGCGTGCATGAATTTTCAGACTCGGCAATCTCGAGGAGTCGCGCGCCAAGTTGATGGAGTCGCTGGCGCGCTCGAAGGCCGACGCGGAGCACGACGCCAACTACTACAACTCCATCGCCGTGTCGACAACGTACAATCTGGCGCGCGTCTTCGAAGCCCACTGCATGTTCGACAAAGCCGAGAAGCTGTACAAGGACGTCCTGAAGGAGCACCCGAACTACATAGATTGTTACCTGCGGCTCGGGTGCATGGCGCGCGACAAGGGCCAGATCTACGAAGCGTCCGATTGGTTCAAAGACGCGCTTAGGATCGACAACGAGCACCCGGACGCCTGGTCGCTGCTCGGCAATCTCCACTTGGCCAAGCAGGAGTGGGGCCCAGGGCAGAAAAAGTTCGAGAGGATCCTCAAAAACCCCAGCACCAACAACGACGCGTACTCGCTCATCGCACTCGGCAACATTTGGCTGCAGACTCTGCACCAAAGCGGCAAGGAGAAGGAGCGCGAGAAACGCCACCAGGAACGAGCTCTGGCCATGTACAAGCAGGTAAGCACCATTTGGCTGGTTGAACGACGAGGTGGAGATTAATGATTTTCGTTGGTGGAAACAGGTTTTGCGTACGGACCCCAAGAACATCTGGGCGACCAATGGAATCGGCTGCGTGCTCGCTCACAAGGGCTACACGAACGAGGCTCGCGACATCTTTGCTCAAGTCAGAGAGGCGACCGCCGAATTTCCCGACGTCTGGCTGAACATTGCGCACATCTACGTCGAACAGAAGCAATTCGTCAGCGCCATTCAAATGGTCGGTTCGATTTATTTTCTCTCTCAACATTTTCATCAACAGCTGTCTTGACGCTTTTTTCCCCCGTTTGTAGTACGAAAATTGTCTCCGCAAGTTCTACAGTTTCCATCACGTTGAAATCCTGGGCTATCTGGCCCGCGCGTACCTGAAAGCGGGCAAACTAAAGGAAGCCAAATTCACGCTGCTCAAGGTATTTGTTATCATGTCATAGATGAGTAATTTTAAGGGAAATGGTCTGAAACATTGTCGTTCGCAGGCGCGTCGAGTAGCACCCCAGGATCCAGTGTTGCTGTACAACGTGGCGTACGTGCTCCAGCGACTCGCCACAATGATACTGAAGGACGAGAAGTCGACCCTGACGACGGTGCTGCAGGCGGTGCACGAGCTCGGCTTGTCGCACAAGTACTTCCAGTACCTGGCCAGCCACGGTGACCGCATGGAGCAGGCGGCCGAGTCCGAGTCCCGGCGCTGCCAGGATCTCATGTCCCAGGCGCAGTACCACGTGGCGCGGGCTCGTAGGCTCGACGAGGAGGAGCGCATGCTGCGGAAAAAACAGGAGGAGGAGCGCATGGCGTTCAAGATGCGCCAGACGGAGGAGCAGCGCAAGCAGGAGGAGATACGCCGTCAGCGCGAGGAGGAGATGCTACAGAAGCGACAGGAGTACGTGGAAAAAACGAAGAACGCGTTGGTGTTCAACGAGGTGCCGAGCGAGAAGCCGAAGAAGGGGGGCAAGAAGGGCCGGAACGACGAGATCATCAGCGGGGAGAGCGATGGCTCGGCTGACGATGAAGGCAGGGCAGGGGGCAGTGACGAGGCGCCTCGGGAGAAAAAACAGCGCAAGAAAAAGGGCGAGCCCAGGGATAAGTCGAGCAAGGGCAGGCGGAAGAGGGACGCCGAGGACAGCGGTGATTACTTTGCTGAGTTTTTTTTTTTGCGAGAGAAACGAATTTTTACTGATCATGTGTTTTTTTTCAGCAGGTTCGGGTGGCGATAAGCCGAGCAAGAAACGCGGAAAGAAGGGACCAGCTCCCAAGAAGGAGAAGTTTGCCAAAAAGGACCTCGTGGTGGCAAAGTCGCGCATCAGGTCGAAGGAAACGATATCGACGAGCGAGTCGGAAAGCGACAACGAGCGCTCGAAACTCAGAAGCGGGTAAGAAGCGGCAATGTGCTCAAGTTGTTCACCCCCTCCCCCCAACATATAATCAATAAATTATCTTTGGGTACGTTGACAGGGACGAGAGCGACGTTGGCGGACCACGACGCATCGCCTCGGATACAGAAAGTTCGAGGGCCTCGCGTTCGCGTTCACGCTCGAGATCGGCTTCTGGTTCTCGCGGTTCTCGTTCAGGCTCCGGTTCCCGGTCAAGATCAAGGTCGAGGTCAAGGTCGAGGTCGAGGTCTGGGTAAGAAATTAAATCTAAATACGCAGGTCCATCAGCTTGTGAAGCTTTTTGTACATGGACCACTGATTGGCCTTTTTCCAGATCTCGTTCTCGGTCGGGATCGAAATCCCACTCATCGCGCTCAAGGCGCTCTTCAAGCTCGGATCGCTCGGTACGCTCCAAAAAATCCGTCTCGCCCAGCTCAGCGAGATCGAACAGCGGCTCGCGACGCAGTGGGTCACGACAGAGCGGCTCCAAGTCCCGCTCCCGCAGCCCCGCCGGGTCGCACAAGAGTGGCAGGAGTTCATCCAGGTCCCGCTCCCGCAGCCCCGCTGGATCGCAAAAGAGTGGCTCCAGGTCCCGCTCCCACAGTCCCGTTGGCTCACACAAGAGTGGCAAGAGCGGTTCGCGCTCCAACAGCCCCGCTGGCTCGCACAAGAGTGGCTCCAGGTCCCGCTCCCACAGCCCCGCTGGCTCGCACAAGAGTGGCTCCAGGTCCCGCTCCAACAGCCCCGCTGGCTCACACAAGAGTGGCAAGAGCGGTTCGCGCTCCACATCGAAGTCAAGGTCGAGGTCTAGGAGTGCTTCGCACTCGGATAATTGAGATGGAGAGCGCTGATGGAAGATGTTGGTTGAGTTGGTGCTCGGCCGTATTAGCGGTGGGCCGGGCGAGTGTTGTGATTTGGACGACGAGGTTCTTTCAGCGAGGACTTGAGTTTTTGGACATTTGTGTTGTACAAACATGTAAATCGAGGATTTGGGTTGGCTTTGGTATCAATTAATTTTCATTTAGGTATAGAAAACGATATGTCGATGGTTTGCAAGACTCAATGACGCCTCGTGCAGAGAAATTTTGAGTTGCTATATTTGTATGACATGATGTGTTGTTGAATGCATATATTTTTTTTTTATTATCTGGGTTAGTTGAACGTTTGACTTTTTGCCGTGTGTGTACGTGCAAACGCGATGTTTCTTGTATTTGTAAAAATTAGGCAGTTCATAATTATTTTGCAATTAAGATTATAAAACACATTGTGTATCAATTATTTTACTGTAATGATCAAAGTGTAGAATAAAATTTTGAAACAAAATGCACACCCCTGTTTATTCGTTTACCCTGGAAAACTATCCCTAAACGACACATTCGAGATATTATGGATTAAAAAAAACACAAGTACTCATGCACACACACCAATTTGGTGAGTGTATCTTGAGTCTTGAGATGATTTTCAAGATATTTTTGTAGATGATAACATCGCGCCAGGTTAGGTTGGGTCCAATGATGTGACAGGTTTGTTGTGTTTACATTACCATACAGGTGTTTGACAATTTACGGACACACATTTATTTGTTTCTATTGTTTTAAAGCGAGTATTTTGTTACATCCAGTACATTCAACGAATATCATATCCATCTGACCAAAATCTCTGACTTTGATGTTAATATAGTTTCATTGCCAGTAAATTAAGAGTACACAATAGATAGTTGTGCAAAAAAACTGTTAATAATTCATCATGATTATTTTGCAGGTTTCAAACATGGCCGGTTACTTTGAAGAAATGGGATGGACCCCACTGGGTAACGCAGAAGCACCAAACCATCTCATACAGATGGCCCGTTTCTTGAGAGATTCCGGCATGTGGGACTTGTTGGGCGAACAAGAAAGATTGCCACCTCCAGCCTCCAAGGAGGCCGTCCAGAGTTTGGAGGAAGTCGAATTCAAGGGCGACAATGGTGTGAGATTTCGCGAACCTGTTGGAGTGGTGTCATTGTTCTAAACGTCACGTATTTGTTTAATCATTGCAGAAAAGAAGGGCCAGTGTCCTGTTTGTCTGAAGGAGTTCGAAAAAGGAATAACTGCCAAATTGATGCCTTGTAAGCACACTTTCCACAAAGAGTGCATCGAGCCTTGGTTGGAAAAGGTATGGCCACTCGTAGCAGCAATGAGCCATGGATAGTTTAAAAAACTTCAAACGTGTTTCAGACGAATTCCTGTCCGTTGTGCAGGCACGAATTGCCCACAGACGACGAGGACTACGAGGATTTTAAGAAAGAAAAAAAACGCAGGGTGGAGAGGAAAAAGGATCTAGAAGTGCTGCACGACTCCATGTTTACCTAGTAAACGTCCAATGCTGGAACGATTAAATTAGCATTCCTGTGTGTGTTGACTAATGTTGATTCGTGCTTAACTTTGAATATACACATGTGTAGTGGGTTTTCAATCCCACTACAACAATACAACTGTAGAAGATTTTATTTGTATGAAAATTTGAGCTTACGATGTTAGTTTATTATGTCACAAGTTTTTATCATTAGAGTACAACGAGTATGTTAAACATAGCACACGTGCACATAGTCACATCGACAGCAAATATAATGTAAATTTTAAAAAACAAAACTAATCCAAGCTTCAACTTATTGGGTAACAATCTCCACATTTTTGATATCGGAATATAATTATTATACACTTGGGAAACGTATATGTGAAATATTCTAATCTCGAAAAAACTAGAGATAGCTTAGAAGTTAATGTATGTCGGTTGATTGTACCAACTCATGGAAATCGTTCGAAATTAACGTTTAATCATCCAGAATAATATATTGTCAATATTCACTGTAACGTAATTTTTCAAAGTAGTAAAATAATGATAAAGATACCTATTAAAATCTAAATACATCACAAAAGACTCCAAATAATAATTTCAAGCTCATTTCCACGACGAAACGTTCAAAATTGTAAATGTCAAACTCCTCAAGTATGCAAAATCACTTGTGGGATAACAGACATACATTCTCTATTCCACTTTATTATAAAAATAACGTATGTTTCTCCAAGTAACAGAGTACTGTATGAATTCCTCAGTTGAGATAAATATACCCTTGACGAAGTTAATTAACATTTTTGAAACGTGCCTTTTAGCTCTCGTTGTACATTCTTGTGTGCACTTTGGCATTGTTCCCGAGAGACGATGCCTACATGCATCTTGACACGAGGGACAAGTCGTTGGACGGTCTCTAAAATATATTCAGGGTCGGTGTCGGCGATCAAGGCTCGTCCCTCCCGATTTCATCGAAAACGCGAAATTAGCCGAACCACAACTGTATACCGGAGCAGGGGGTAAGAGAGACCATCGAGTTGGATTGTGTTGGGCGAAATCTCGCGAGTACAATGTTGGATCGATGCGGTGATTTTTCATCCGCGGGGATGCTGGTGATGGGTGTGGTGCTTATAGTTTTCGCTGTTGGTTCAGCGACCGGTCAGCAACAGAGCAACAATCGTCTGCCTCACGTTTTTGGGGACAGTGAGTTTTTTTTACGAATCATCATGTTTTATTTCTTTGTTCTCTGTTTATTAACTATTACGAAATGCCAGTGTTGGTGGGATGGTGTATGCTTAATTTGTGTTTTTTTTTTTTTTTTTTTTTTTTTTTTTTTTTTTTTTTTTTTTTTTAAGTTTTT
>NW_019379752.1:47705-126735 GCF_000648655.2 Copidosoma floridanum | reverse complement strand
AAATTAATTTCAGTAATCAAAGTGGAAAATCTTGTGGCCCCGTTGTTCGATCCAGCCTATCCAGAGTAAGGAAATCCCAATATATACAAGTCTTACAATAACACGCTTATACAAAGCCACTTTTGTTAAATCATCGCTACACCCTAACATTTCAATAATAATACAAAAGCCAAAATGTGTATGCACATAAATGTTTTTGCTTTCGATTTCAAGATACAAGAAGTATGGGATATTGGGTTTTGTCATCGCTTATGAAATAATGCATGCTTTCAATGATGCAGGTACAACGAGTTTTTTTAAAATAAAATACGTGTGATGTATGTACTGATTGTTGAAAAATTAAGCTAAGGGAGAGGTGTAATATTGTTTTTTTTTATTAATCAGACTCCATTGGAATCGAGAGGCCACGCAGACATTTATACTCCGAGCAAACAAGGCTGAAATACTGGAGCAAGCACGAGTGCTTTATGAACCAGTACGACAAGTATTATATTTCTCACCCACTTAATTCAGAGCGGAATTTATACGTAAGTATATAGGTACGGTATATAATTTATTAATTTTAAGCAAACGCACAAGAGATCAATTTTTTCAGATTTATTCCTTTTTTATTTATTGATACAACGTGCAAGTATCGAAATGTCTCATGTTTTTATGTAAATTTTTAAATTGTTATTAAATTTCAATCAAAGATTTTTCTCCTTTAGTCAATTAACTATAAATTTACAATCTTAATTTTACTAGCTATGAAATTTAATTAAATGTTCTCCTTTAAAAATTTGGATGATTAAATATTAGGTGTTCCGTAAAAGAAGAGAATTTGCTTTCATTTATTTGAATTGATTATTTGAAAAATAAACAAAAATAATACTTCATTGACATCCATAATTAAAGCATAGAAAAAACATATTTTAAGGTAGTTGTTTCCTCAATCAAAAATATAACAAAAGGTACGAAATTTTCAGTAATACTTTTATAAGTATCGAGAAGTATGTATTCCATATACAAAATATGTATTAATCCCAGATCGATTTACCATGTAGTTATTGTAATATCCTCATCAAAAAATCACTCATTTCATCATCTATTAACGTAGGAGCGATTTGCAAACACTACATAGTCTCAAATTTTTTATTAAATTTGTTCATCAATAAAAAAAAAAATAAAAAAAAATAAAAGAAACTAATGAATCAGAAAAATTAAAACAAAATAAATCACAACAGCAAATTGATCAAATATAATACTTAAAAAATCATTCTACAAAACATACACTTCTATTGTAGCCAACTCTTAAATTTTTGTTGGTCGTAATCAGTAAAAAACTCTCGCTCTCCTAGAAGAGTACATTAAATGAACAATTATTTTCTGGAAAACTGTGGAGCTATACAGTGTCTGAAAATGTTATATGTAACTCTAAAATATGATTGTTAATTCGTATAAATTTTTTCAAGGAATTTCTAAATTTTTTGGATACAACCTTCTTAAACAAAGCATTTTCAGGACAATGCTTGTGGCTTAAAAAATTCTTGGTGTCTAGGTCGACGGTGAAAGATCAGCGTTGGAAAATATCGCCGATTCGTCGGCTATTCAAATAGCCATGCAAGCTTACCACGATAGTCACAACAAAAAACAAGTAGACCCATCCGAGGAGAACGACAAATCCTTTTTCTCGTCATTCGCTAGTGTACGTAAATGCTATACAAAAAAAAAAAAAATACTAAAAATAAAAAAAAAAAATATTCAACTGTTCTTGCAATATTTCAGCTTCTATGCCGGCCGGAGCTCGAGGCATTTTATCTGAGCCGCTTCAATTTTGCTTTACGGACACTGCCTCGATTTCGCGTCGTTGGTTCTTTAGCAAACATTGACGAGTTTGCCCGGACGTTTTCTTGCTTGAAAAACACCCAAATGAATCCTGCCATCAAGTGCAATTTTTGGAATTAAGTTTTTTAGGCACTCCTAAATTTTGTTTGTTTGCAAAATTTAAGGAGCGTAATACAATATTCATAAAAGTAAAAAAAATTATAATAAAAATATGTGTCATCCTGTTATTTTAAAATAATACTAATGTAAATTCGTTGCTTAATAAAAGATAATGTAAACATGTATATTTTGTTTTTACGCTGGACATGACATGTATCGTCTAAAACATTTTTTTTCTTTTGAGACTTCGTTAGCGTATGCAAAAAAAAAACATTTCTTACTTTATGAATAAAGGTAAAGTCAGGTGTTCGTTGCGTATGGGGTGCATGTGTTTACTTTAATAGTCGTTTGATTTTCTGAGTATCAAATTATGGACGAGTAAGAGTATACATGTAAAATTAATATCATTGGGAATAAATGTTTTGTTAGGGTATAAAAAATCTCGTGGGTTGGAATTATCCATAAAAAAGGTGTAGTGTAATATGGTTCTTGATGTCGTGGAAGGTATAGATTATTAATACTCTCACTTGGTTGAAAAACGTTACTTTACACTGCCTATCGCAATACGCGTAGACAATATCCATTAACATATCATTAGCTGCGTGTATCCAATCGCTTCAAACGTGTCGAGGTGTGTGCGATAATTTTGGAAATCGATTTTTTGCAGTTCATGTACAAATTCACTGGGTATTCAAGCGAGCAAAACGAAGCTCTTTACTTGTGCACATAAAGTAGTATTTTACAATTTAAATTACACAAAGAGGCATTTTTTCAATACATTTTAAAATAAGATGTAATTTCGATAAGATTCCTAAATAATTTTTAGCTTAAATCGAGAAACCCCTAGGTGAGTTTTTATTTGTTTGAATCTAAATGTATACTTAGAGCCACAAAAAATAATGAAAAAATTTTTACTGGTCATGAGCATGTATACGCATATCTATACTTTTTTTTTTTTTTAATTTTCATAGTACTCCTAGCAGTTGCGGAAATATTTTGATATCTAAAATGTATGTACGTGCGCGTGTGTTAATGAATTATCGTGGCCCTTTACGAAAAAAAGACGATTCAAAATTTTTTTTGATTCACAAGAAAAAGTATATCACTATTTGCTTGCAGTGATGTTGAATAGACTACTTAAGTAAATAAAAATAGTATGTTTGCTGTACCATCGAACTCAATGTTAATTCACCTCAAATTATGTACAACCTTTTGGCTACAGCCTAGAAACCTTTTTTAAGTACTATTTCCAGATTAATCATAGCATAATAATTCCACTTTTTTATTTACCTTGATTATCGCTTTTTTTTACACAACCTTTAATAAATTTACAGACGATTATATCTATATAGATTATATCTATACGAGAAAATTAAAGCAAAACCACTAAAGATCTCGTATCTCAAGAAACTCTTATAGTAGCTCAGAGAATCTTTCGTAATTACTGATTTTGCACATAATTATGAGAATAACTGAATTAAAAATAAGAGAAAACTGAGTAAAAAAAAAATGTTTTATTATTATTGAATTGAGTCTTTACATGTAAAGTTAAGAATAAACACAGAAAAATATGTAAGTGAATTGGTTTTTACATGAACTTTTCTTTTATCACACGGAAAACTGTTATCATTCATTTAAGTGATTAATAATATACTCCCTCAATCAAAAAGGATACATTTTTTGGGTGATCATTAACACTAGCTTTCACAATGATGTAGGTCTGTCATTGTTCGTGTATAAACTTTTTTTTTTTTTCTAAAAACATATAGTTTTTACGTTAAATTTCAAGCAGTCTTTAATAAATGAAAGTTTCAAAATTTTTTTACTGATTAATTAGAGAAATTAGATTCATACATTTTTTGGATTAATGGATTTTTAATGAATAATTGGACACTTTCATTAAACTTATCTGCACTACTTACTAATGGCTAAAAACTATTTTTTAAATGTACAGTGTTAAAATTGAATATAAATTTAAAGATTTAGTACCTTAAAGTGCAGCTGAGTAATTATTATTTAATTTTCTTTTTTTTCCTATACTGATGAGCTCATGTAGTACATATCCCAGCTTTACTTGGCTTTTTTGTAAATTTTTGTTATTAAATGTACTTCTAACAAAAGTCGTTTTTTTTTTACCTTTACTAAACTTTATTTCAAGTCACTTTGGTAGTAAAATAATATCCTTGTTACAAATACTTATTAATGTAATAATCTCAAATAAAATATGTAACTGTCACTGTATTATGCAGTCAACTATTTTTTCAAATATTACTCGTATGTTTTTATGAAATGTCCAGAGAAAACCTAAACTTTAGTTTTCATAATATACTTATACCTATTTTGCTTTTTTATGTAAGAGCTTTGTGATAGCATGTTACAAATATGTGTTCTGAACTTCGTAATGAAAGTACTATTTAAATTTTCTGAAAGTTCAAATGGTGTAGTGCCATTACATTTTGTAGTGTTAATCTTTCTCACAAATATTGAATAATTTAAAAAGATGATAAAAGTTGAGGACATAATTTTTCGTTTAAACGCATTACGTTTCATGTTTTAAGCTTAAAAATTACAAAGTATTTAGTATTTATTCTCAGATCGTTGCTTGAACAATATGGTTCTTTTAATAGTGTGACCACTATCAGAAAAAAGCTACAACAAAGTCCTAAATAATCGGATTACCTTTATTTCTTAACTACTATTTTATTTTTTCCAATAGAAACAAAATTATAAAAAATCCAACGACACCAAAGACGACAGCCTACAGAAAAAAAAACCAATGGCTGAAAGCTCAAACTTTTCAAGGAGTTCCCATCAGTGCAACGTTTGCGGGAAAAACGTATCCACGGCTTTTCATCTCAAGAGGCACCAACTCGTTCACGCAGAAGTAAGAGCCTTCCAGTGCTCAGTTTGTGCTAAGGTATTTAAAAAAAAAACTCACCTCACAACCCACGTGTGGACCCACACGGAAACAAAGCCCTTTCACTGTACGGTGTGTCAACAAAAATTTGGCGACAAAAGCAATCTCTCCAAGCACATGCGGACGCACACCGGCGAAAAGCCCCACAAGTGCCCGTTATGTCCCAAAGCTTTTGGCCAGAAAAACGACTTAAAGAAGCACACGCAAACCCACACGGGAGAAAAACGCTTCAAATGCGCGTTATGCTCGCAGACATTCAGCAACAAAGGCAATCTCACGAAGCACACGACGATACACGCAGGTGAAACGCCATTCGAGTGCTCGTTGTGTCGGAAATCGTTCGGCCGTAGGGGCACCCTCACAGTGCACATGCGGACCCACTCGGGCGAAGAGCCCTTCTCGTGCAAGATATGCTCCCAGAGATTCAGCTTCAAGGCCAGTCTCACGTACCACATGCGGACCCACACCGATGAAAGGCCCTTCCAGTGTGCCATTTGTTCCCAATCCTTTCGGCGGTCCCAAACGTTCAAGAAGCACGTGCGTTGTCATGCGAGTGGTTTCGACACTTCCCTGGCCTGCCACCAGTGCCTACTCTACTTCGAGGACCCGGACAGTCACAAGCACCACAAACTCGTCCATCACTTTTACTCCTGTCCTTTGTGTCCACTGTCCTTTGCTCAGGGCAGGGACGTTTCGACGCACATGGCCAGCCAGCACTGCTTCCCCTGCGACACGTGCCCTGGAATTTGCACCACGTCCTACGATCTCGTCAACCACAAACATAAGATTCATGATTGACGCCAGAGTACCTCCTCGTTTTGGGGGGACCACACATTTAGTTTTGGCCAAACTTCATGAATTTTCTGTGAGGGTGCTTTCGTTGTTCAGTTTTTGTGTGTGTGTGTGGAAAAAAAAACTCTTTTCCATAAAAATGGCAAATATCTTTGTAAAATTATGTCCATCCCACATAATACCCGACAAGTTGAATTATAATCTTTACTTTTGTGAATTAAATACAAAATTATTTCATTGGATTGAGTAAAGGTTGATTGATCCATAAAAAAGTTTGCCAAAACAAAGAACTTTATGTATTCATACCTTGTAAATTTAATTAGAATGTACTGTATTTAAAAAAAATTTTCCCTTTGTTTTTTTAATAAATTGTTTATCTTATGTAACTTACCTTACATCTAGAAATGTTAATTATAAAAAATCAAAATATTGTGTCCATGCTTTTCGAGAAATTATTGTTACAATTATTAAATGGAAATTTTAGATTAAAACTTGGATTTAATACAAAATGATTTATTTTCCTGCCTTATTGATGTTTAGTTTTGCTTGTACCTTATTTCTCCGTTTTTATATTCTTAAAACATAGTTTTCAACCCTAAGATTGTTATTTTTTCATGTAATCATTTACTATTAAAAAAAAATTCCCCGTTACTTCGGAATCCTAAAGCAGTATTGTGCCCAGAATTACGCAAGCTCTAATACTATAAGCAGGCATAGGCTGTCTGTGTGTTTACAAATACCCCGTACTTAATTTGATTAAAGTTAGTCCATTGGCATAGGTATGTCATATAATAAGAGCAGCCACGAATTCTACAGAAGTGCCTCGTATAGTTGTGGACGTGGCCGCACGAACCCCCTCTACGATATCTATAATACCACTACTTAAAATACGTTTGATAGTTTTGTAAATCGTTTCTTTGTATAGATATGGATTGGCTTGTTGGACATCGAAACGAAGCTATTTGTTTAGTGTACGTGCAGTAGATCTCTTGTGTATGCTATACTTTTAAATATTATATAGTACAGAATAATTTAGTTAATTGAGTACATTCAGTCAATTTAGTCACATGAGTACAAACAAATAGTACATGTGAGTGAGTAATAATTTAACCTTATAAGCAAATTTTGCAAATTAGAAACAATTTTGATAACAATACTAAGTCATTGTTGGAAAATCTGCTGCAGCAAGTACCTGGACAACGCAATCGTAGCTTGGTCTAATGACTCGAAGTGGAGAGAAACCCAAAGGTGCGTTTTTATTTTACAATGTCGTAGCTCATTCATAGGCACAGTTTATTTATATTTCGTAATGCTTTTTTTTCGAGTCATCTCCTTTTAACCTAAAAATAATTAATTGGCTTACTTCAGCCTTAAAAGTTGAGTTATCATATATTTTGTACTATATATGTTTTACACACGCATTATCGAGTTGTTCCCGTATTTTTCCCAAGTGACAACGCATGTGATAAACATCACATTTTTTAGTCTTTCGTTGACACACCACACTTATTGAAATTGGAACGCAATTCATCAATGGTAGTACGACATTTCCAAAAAACATCAGTAGCCCTGCACGGAAAAAAATTACGGTGATACGAGACCTTAAAATTTTATGGAATAATAGTACTTGATTCAACAAATTTCACTTTACCTTCCATTGTTCAGAACATCTGCCAACTTGGTAATATAACTCAGAGTTTGAAGCATCGCATTCAAAAGCTAAGAATCAGAGATCTCCGAGTTAGATTGGCTACTGAGCTCAGTTTTCTTGAAAATAGTAAATTTTTCTTTCACTTTGTGTCCTTATGTCAAACGTTTGTTGTCGACAATTTCTGTTTCACTATATGTGTAAGTGTTTGAGCCGAGAGACTTCCAAGAAAATTGGACTACGTATGTAATTGTTTTTAATTGGTTTGGCTCTGAACTTTGGAAATCGATGCTTTGAGCCTCGTGTTCTTTGGATTTAATGACTCATGTGATAATTTAACGAGTTTAATATGTGAATAAAACGTTTTGGTTTTTTTTTTTTTTAATCATTATATAAAGTATCAAGTAAGGACTAATAAAAAAAAAATTTTTTTTACCAAAATACAGTTTAAAGTTTAGAGCTCTAAATTTTCAAGTTAAAAATTCTAGCATTATCAATTGTTTTTTCGTGTGGAAAGATAGGCACTAGTGTAAAATAGTTTATTTTTTAGTAAATGTGCAACACAAGTAGTCTGCAGGCGACACATAATGTAAATGAGTAAAAAAATACGGTAAATTGCATTATTAGTATCGATATTATTTTTATTTAAGATATAGATAGCATCTCGACCATAGTTGTGGAATATTATCCACATGAATTAAATGAATTATAAATGCATGATAATGTAAATTAGATAGAAGATACTTGCAGCGCATAATTTATGCAAATTGTACGAATAATTGTAATTTTATGTCAATATTCTAAAAGTCAGTGTAGCCTAAACGAATATCGATTAAATAAAAAAAAGTGACAATTTTTTGTGATTATTTAATTTTAATACATAAGTGACAGGTTGCTTCTTAAATTAAATACTTGGAAATATACAACCTCAAATCCATAAAAACGTTTTCAACAATATTTCAATTATCCATGGAATTTACTTAAAAGTACTATAAGTAGTTTAATTTTTGGTAAAAATTAGATAAAAAAACAAAACCTAGCTATAATAGGACGAAAAACGATCAAAGACGTGAGAATTAAGAAATAATTTTTAACGAGTTTTAATAAAAACCAAATCTGTTGAAGAATCCTGTCCAAAGACACGAAGTAGAAAAGATGAATTGTCGATGAACACAATGACCACGTGCTATTTTTGTCTTCACGCAGGAATCCAAACGACTTTGAAACTCACGACCCAGCAACGCCAATGTCAAGATTCTGCAAAATCGACGGTGACTTGTGACTTTTCCGGCGCATCGCAGATATGATCGAAGAATCGGTTTCCCCCATCGGTTACAGCCTGAGTGACCTGTGCAACAGAATTTCCCTCGCGGCATCTGAATCGGACGAGACGCAAAACCTTCTGTTTACAATGAAAACCTTCCAGTGTTTGGTGTGCGACAAGACGTTCAAACAAAAATCCCACTTCTTGACCCACATGTGCACCCACGTTGGTAAACTGCCGGATTACTCCCAAATTATCGGAAACCTGTACCCGACCAACCAAACCAGCCAAGCATCCTTCACCCCCTCCATGAATCAGCAATCCATCGTCCCAAATGGTAACTTCACGCAAGACACGCCAGGTCACCAGCTCAACCTCAACTACTTCAGTGGGGTTTCGCAAACCTTCATCCACATGAGTGGTTTCGACACTTCCCTGGCCTGCCACCAGTGCCTACTCTACTTCGAGGACCCGGACAGTCACAAGCACCCCAAGCTCGTCCATCCCTTTTACTCCTGTCCTTTGTGTCCACTGTCCTTTGCTCAGGGCAGGGACGTTTCGACGCACATGGCCAGCCAGCACTGCTTCCCCTGCGACACGTGCCCTGGAATTTGCACCACGTCCTACGATCTCGTCAACCATAAACGCGAAGTTCACGGTGTTTAACCAGTTACTGTATTCATTTTCCAAAAACTAACTTAATACATATCGGACGGATATACTTGTTCCGATTTTTCC
The DNA here is from genome assembly GCF_000648655.2 of Copidosoma floridanum. The sequence goes on along the minus strand of NW_019379752.1, from coordinate 117,453 downwards.
TCTGTGGATCACGTTGTAGAGTGTGCGTGAGTATGTTTATGTTTGTTACAATGAAAAGATATTTAGAAGTTGGAACTTTATCATTTTTGCGGTGTACAAAATTATTTTTATTATTTCTATGAAAACTTATCAATGTATACTCATCGATTTGTAATAAATGTAATTCCAACAAAATTTGTCATTTGCAGCGAAGGTACCGATATATATTTACCATCCCTTGCAACTAACTTACGTATACACTTTTCATGATGTGTGAAAGAGTCTCTTTCTCTCGGGTAAATTAAAAATAGAAATGCAAGTCAAGTAGCAATGGTACTTACGTATCAACTCTACAATAGTCGAATTTATCTATATTTTTAGACTTTCTGTTTTTTGTTTTGAATGATGATGTTTAAAAAAAAGATTCTTTGTTTATACTTATACTCGAATGTACGAGAGGTTTAATGAAAAATAAAAATAAACTGTAAGAAACAGTCATTAAAATCGACTCTTGAATTAAAATGGGTTATTTAGTACAAGAAAAACCTTAATAACCAGACGTAAACTTACCGAGATAAATTCCATTTTGACAATGTTACACGTATTTTCTGTAAATTAGGAGATATGGGGCTCGGGAAATGTGGTATGCTGTCACAAAGCACGTATGTATACCTACTTTATATCATCTATTAACTGCAGTTTCCATCCCGTCATTGCACCGCGCAAATGTACAGATCGACAGACACTTGGTAAGGTCACACTAACATTAGGAACATATTATTTTCATTACATAGGGGTAAGTGTACCTATCTCCGTGGCACGTACTGAAAATTCCAACTTAAATGCACCATAAAAAATGGTATACTAAAATTTTTTGGAATATTTTTTTTTAAATCTTACATAATCTCTTACGGAATATTTACAAAAATTTTATGAAGCTAAAACTGCAGTAGAATATTTTTAAAACGAATAAAAACGGTATGCTGGTATTACCGTGGTTGTGTACCTATTACCGTGTACGTATTACCGTGTACCTATAGTCAAAATATACATAAATATTTCTGTTTGAATTGCATCTACATTAACGTTATTTTAGATTATTAAAATTGAAAAATTATTTTATATGAAACATTTCTTATTTTGAACAAGTAATCATCAGTTTTTCAAAATCCACGGTAATAGGGCAGAGCACGGAGATAGGTACACTTACCCCTAGGTCAGATGACTTAAACTGGTTTGTTATTACGTTCAACATAAATTCGTAAAAAATGCAGAGACAAAAACTTATCAATATGTTTCGTACGTAAGTTAGCATGAGCTAATTTTACGTAAAATAGGTATACCTTAGTAAATCAAAATTTTGCGTATCGAAGAAATAGTATATTTAAGTCAGACACGAAATCTGTACTTTACGTTTATAGATGTTATAAAAACGATATACTAATAGTAAATTATTTACGAATCAAATAATGTAACGAATACAATATTTAATGATTTTTGTTTGTCTGCATTAGGAAATTTTTGTTTTCTTAATCGACCTTTGAATAAATTGAGTTAAATTAATTATGATTTGTGAGCTTTAAGCGATTTTAAATAAAAAAAAGTCTATTTTTCCCAGCAAACTCGCTTTCAATGAAATCTAACATGTATAAATAAATATAACAATTAAAATGTATAGTGTAAAAAATGAATTATAAATGCATGATAATGTAAATTAGATAGAAGATACTTGCAGCGCATAATTTATGCAAATTGTACGAATAATTGTAATTTTATGTCAATATTCTAAAAGTCAGTGTAGCCTAAACGAATATCGATTAAATAAAAAAAAGTGACAATTTTTTGTGATTATTTAATTTTAATACATAAGTGACAGGTTGCTTCTTAAATTAAATACTTGGAAATATACAACCTCAAATCCATAAAAACGTTTTCAACAATATTTCAATTATCCATGGAATTTACTTAAAAGTACTATAAGTAGTTTAATTTTTGGTAAAAATTAGATAAAAAAACAAAACCTAGCTATAATAGGACGAAAAACGATCAAAGACGTGAGAATTAAGAAATAATTTTTAACGAGTTTTAATAAAAACCAAATCTGTTGAAGAATCCTGTCCAAAGACACGAAGTAGAAAAGATGAATTGTCGATGAACACAATGACCACGTGCTATTTTTGTCTTCACGCAGGAATCCAAACGACTTTGAAACTCACGACCCAGCAACGCCAATGTCAAGATTCTGCAAAATCGACGGTGACTTGTGACTTTTCCGGCGCATCGCAGATATGATCGAAGAATCGGTTTCCCCCATCGGTTACAGCCTGAGTGACCTGTGCAACAGAATTTCCCTCGCGGCATCTGAATCGGACGAGACGCAAAACCTTCTGTTTACAATGAAAACCTTCCAGTGTTTGGTGTGCGACAAGACGTTCAAACAAAAATCCCACTTCTTGACCCACATGTGCACCCACGTTGGTAAACTGCCGGATTACTCCCAAATTATCGGAAACCTGTACCCGACCAACCAAACCAGCCAAGCATCCTTCACCCCCTCCATGAATCAGCAATCCATCGTCCCAAATGGTAACTTCACGCAAGACACGCCAGGTCACCAGCTCAACCTCAACTACTTCAGTGGGGTTTCGCAAACCTTCATCCACATGAGTGGTTTCGACACTTCCCTGGCCTGCCACCAGTGCCTACTCTACTTCGAGGACCCGGACAGTCACAAGCACCACAAACTCGTCCATCACTTTTACTCCTGTCCTTTGTGTCCACTGTCCTTTGCTCAGGGCAGTGACGTTTCGACGCACATGGCCAGCCAGCACTGCTTCCCCTGCGACACGTGCCCTGGAATTTGCACCACGTCCTACGATCTCGTCAACCATAAACGCGAAGTTCACGGTGTTTAACCAGTTACTGTATTCATTTTCCAAAAACTAACTTAATACATATCGGACGGATATACTTGTTCCGATTTTTCCTCTGTGGATCACGTTGTAGAGTGTGCGTGAGTATGTTTATGTTTGTTACAATGAAAAGATATTTAGAAGTTGGAACTTTATCATTTTTGCGGTGTACAAAATTATTTTTATTATTTCTATGAAAACTTATCAATGTATACTCATCGATTTGTAATAAATGTAATTCCAACAAAATTTGTCATTTGCAGCGAAGGTACCGATATATATTTACCATCCCTTGCAACTAACTTACGTATACACTTTTCATGATGTGTGAAAGAGTCTCTTTCTCTCGGGTAAATTAAAAATAGAAATGCAAGTCAAGTAGCAATGGTACTTACGTATCAACTCTACAATAGTCGAATTTATCTATATTTTTAGACTTTCTGTTTTTTGTTTTGAATGATGATGTTTAAAAAAAAGATTCTTTGTTTATACTTATACTCGAATGTACGAGAGGTTTAATGAAAAATAAAAATAAACTGTAAGAAACAGTCATTAAAATCGACTCTTGAATTAAAATGGGTTATTTAGTACAAGAAAAACCTTAATAACCAGACGTAAACTTACCGAGATAAATTCCATTTTGACAATGTTACACGTATTTTCTGTAAATTAGGAGATATGGGGCTCGGGAAATGTGGTATGCTGTCACAAAGCACGTATGTATACCTACTTTATATCATCTATTAACTGCAGTTTCCATCCCGTCATTGCACCGCGCAAATGTACAGATCGACAGACACTTGGTAAGGTCACACTAACATTAGGAACATATTATTTTCATTACATAGGGGTAAGTGTACCTATCTCCGTGGCACGTACTGAAAATTCCAACTTAAATGCACCATAAAAAATGGTATACTAAAATTTTTTGGAATATTTTTTTTTAAATCTTACATAATCTCTTACGGAATATTTACAAAAATTTTATGAAGCTAAAACTGCAGTAGAATATTTTTAAAACGAATAAAAACGGTATGCTGGTATTACCGTGGTTGTGTACCTATTACCGTGTACGTATTACCGCGGATAAGTATAGGGTTATGTTTACGTACGCTCACCGCGGAAATACGTACACAATCAGTTAATGAGCGCGTTGTACCGAATACCGTGGAAAATAATTATTTACTCAAAATATACACAAATATTTCTGTTTGAATTGCATCTACATTAACGTCATTTTAGATTATTAAAATTGAAAAATTATTTTATATGAAACATTTCTTATTTTGAACAAGTAATCATCAGTTTTTCAAAATCCACGGTAATAGGGCAGAGCACGGAGATAGGTACACTTACCCCTAGGTCAGATGACTTAAACTGGTTTGTTATTACGTTCAACATAAATTCGTAAAAAATGCAGAGACAAAAACTTATCAATATGTTTCGTACGTAAGTTAGCATGAGCTAATTTTACGTAAAATAGGTATACCTTAGTAAATCAAAATTTTGCGTATCGAAGAAATAGTATATTTAAGTCAGACACGAAATCTGTACTTTACGTTTATAGATGTTATAAAAACGATATACTAATAGTAAATTATTTACGAATCAAATAATGTAACGAATACAATATTTAATGATTTTTGTTTGTCTGCATTAGGAAATTTTTGTTTTCTTAATCGACCTTTGAATAAATTGAGTTAAATTAATTATGATTTGTGAGCTTTAAGCGATTTTAAATAAAAAAAAGTCTATTTTTCCCAGCAAACTCGCTTTCAATGAAATCTAACATGTATAAATAAATATAACAATTAAAATGTATAGTGTAAAATTTTAGTGGTGTTGAATAAATTTTTTTTTCAATGTTGATTTACAAAACCTTGGATTTATAGAATGTAAAAATCATTACGAAAAATACCATAAATAACAGTTTTTGCACCAAAAACTTATTAGCGTAATCCATCAGATAAACGATCCAAAATAATACATCCAAGCACAGATATGTATAACCGATCTCCCGCACATATATATTCCCAATAACCACATAATATACACACACACGTCACAGTTTGCAAACGATAATAAACGACACATCCAATACACCTCTGCCCCGTTAGATTCATCAATCACCCAAACTGCACCTATACATCCGCGATCGGTTGGAAATCGGCGCAGTGGAGCAGCACGTCGACACCCCATCAATACACGAGTGGAACACCAGCTGAATATATATACAGGCTATTACCGATCGAAGACACTCCCGTCATCCTTCGAGATTACAACGATTAAGTACACTCTTGTATATATATATACAGGCGCACATAAACACGAAGGAGAGAGAGAGAGAGAGGAGTTGCTATAAATACAGTCGGTTCTGTCCTAATCGCGTGGAATCGGCGGCTGCAGCTGCATACATGTACCCGATGGACACGTTGCTAATGCAACATTAATTATGCCAAAACAGAGCGAAGGAGGGAGGGAGGCAAAAGACACTTGCACGTGCATATACACACGAGGTGTTTACAAGCATTTCGGTGCGGGTAGGGTGGGTGGGTGTCGAGAGAGAGAGAGGAGGCTTTGTTCCTGCGTGTAGGTATATCAGACGCGCGTCAACGACTTCATGCCGGTGGCTCTTCATTGTTGGTTACACGTGTGTGTGGCTCGCCAAATGCGGCGTGACGGCGAATATTAGTTATGTACTTGACGATATGTGCACTGGGCAGGGTTTCCCCGGTTTCTGTGTGTGACTGCGGGTCTGATGCTGCATCACGTATACAGTCGCGGGATATGCACGTCAGCTGTGGGCGAGAGGATGTTTACGCGTATAACGCAAGGATTCCAAGTGTTGGGTTGCTAACATTTTTTTTTGTATATCAAAACAATTTTATGATCATTCCACTGATTGTATTTTGAAAAGTTATTACTTTGTTGTATTTTTTTGATTTCACGATAATTTAATTTTTCGGGTCCATAATAATCGCACCTTAAAAGATTGTGTTTATAATTGTTTTTTATATCAAAACAATTTTATGATGATTTCACTGGTTGTATTATGAAAAGTTATTACTTTGTTGTATTTTTTTGATTTCACGATAATTTAATTTTTCGGGTCCGTAATAATCGCATCTTAAAAGATTGGTCGTCACGTGACAAGATCATTTGAGTTTGTTGTGCCATTGGTCAGGACGGATGACGTGGTGTGTTTGGTATATAATTAAAAAATTAAAATATATACAACAAACAAACGATTATAACATTTTAATGGCTTGGCCTTTTTCTAGAAACAATTTTTGCAAATCGTTTTATCTGATTAAAATTAATATGAAATTCAATTATACATTGTACATAATTGGGATATGTTATTTTACAATAATGTTTATTAACGATACATACAGTTTTATATGAATAAAAAAAATTTTTTTTGAACTTATTAATTCATATTATGTCATTAAAAAAAAGGAGCTATAAATAGTAAGCAAAATTATGTTTTTATGAGTGTTGCAGTATACTTATTTACTGATGAAATTAAAAAACACACACGAGTTTCGACGATGTCACGATCAGCTAAAAGCTATTTATAGGCTCAGCTGTACGGAATACGCGGAACGTATCATCGATCCAATAAAATGTGTTGATGACGAGAAATTGAGTTAATAATGTGACAGAGCTGGATGAAACACAAGGACAAACGGACAGCAACAACCGAGGAAGATAAGATTTATGTTTCCGGGAGCAGATTGTAGTTTTGAAAAAATTGTACTCGAGCTGAGATCGCTCCAACAATATCAAAGATAAGTTTGTTAGGGAACGAGTAGTAAACTTTTTATCATAGAACATGACAAGCAGCTATGATTAGAAATAAGTCAGTTTAATATTGAAAATAATGTCAATAAAATTTTACAATTGCCTCATTGTCGCCCGTGGTATAAAAAAGGTTGATATCGATTTCATGACATGCGACTATCTTGATATGAAGCACTGAGTAGGTATTAGGAAAGAAATGATGGAGCGAGACATTGACGAAGAGTAGCTAATTCTTGATTTGTATAACTAGTTTCATGAGAGCTATATATATTTTTTTTCATGAAACGGTTAAATAAAAGTGAAATGATAAACATAATCACACATTTACAGCCAAAAAACTAAATTTTTCTATTCCAATGAGGAATAAAAGAAAAGTTGTAATAATTTAAATATTATAACATTTATTGCGGTTGAAATCTCTATGATTTATGTAAAAAAATAATATTTATGTAGCAAAACTAGTTTGGATATCGTATCCTGATTATAATAAAATCAAAATAGTTGAATCTTAAGACAAACCACATGTTTAGTATTAATAGCCTAATCATTTTAAGCCTATAAGCATTGGCTTTTTAAAATATACACATGTAGGCATACTCTCTATCATATCCTACCTATCCATCCTAGGATTATCAAGTCTCCTCGTCGAATGCCGCGTCTCACACGCCTCGCAAGCTGTACCGTAGACGCGCAGATTTCGGCCAACTGGAACTCTTATAGGGCTAAATCTGTCTCGTGCACAACCCTCATACGCCATACACGTACACAGAGAGATATTTGGCAAAGTTATCGAATTAGCTGCTGATCGAGCACACCGAAGCATCTCTGCTTAACTAGTTTTCGAAGAGGCAAATGGGCGGGGGTCGGGGTAAGAGGCTAAGGGATATTTCGCTGATAATTAATTCGTCTCTATTATACACGATGTATACGGCGAGGGTCTGAGGAGAGGGCGCAAAATCAATTTCGCCGAAGCGAGCGCTGCTGCCTCCTACGACGTGTTCTATCTGTGTATCAATCTGTACCCATAGCTATACCTCATCACGTCGGGGTGTCGTGAGGCGCTACATTTTGTGTAGGTACATGTGCATATAATGTATAGATGTGCGTCGGAGACGACAACATTTTTAGATATATTTAACTATTGTTTTTATTAAATTTCTTGCGGGTTCTGAAGTGGTAAAACTTTATCAAAAGTAAAATATTCTATTGGATAGCTTAACAACTCAAAATTTAATCAAGGACAAAAAACTACTTCTACCGTGAAGTAATATTTTGTTTTTGGCGCAGCTCTTTCTGAAGATTTAATTGTCCCCAGAGAGAAAATTATAACTTTCTGTGTTCAAACAAACAAAGGTAAGTACTATCCGATCGGGAAGCCACGCTCGCGAAAATTGGAGAGAGACCAACGGTACCGGGATCCCTCTTTTTGTCCCTCTTCGTGATGTACATACATGTCTTTGCTGAGAATTAAAAAAAATTGTGCAACGGAGCTACATGAATAATGATTACGTACTTGCATACAGTACATACATGCACATGTGTAAGGATATTTGTACAATATATGTATGTATGTGTAGTCAGTGGAACTTTGATCTGTCCCGGAATCTATTACGGAACTATATGCCGCGTGAGGTACTGTTCTACAATAGGGTCTTGGACAGATGAAAGTCCCACTGAGTGTACGTACTTTTGGGTTATTTTGCAAAATGCATGATAAATAAAAGTATAAGCTCCTTTATTTTGTTTTTGAAATCAGTTAATAAGTGGGAATTATGGGGTCCTTAATTTTTCGTCCATGAAATTGATATGCTAATGAACTTTTAAAAGAATCTGCGAGCACAGGTCAGATCAGACATTTTCGTGAATTGGAGGAGTTGTGTTTCTGCCAGTTTCGTGCAAAGAATAACGTTTTAAAAATATCCCTTACCTAAAAATGGAAACAAATCATTATAGGGATTACATTTAATCAATACACCTCCAAACCCCTGTTACAAGCATGATAAACTTAAAGAAGTTGTAATAATTCGATTCATTTACAGATTGATGGACTTGGCGAAATTTTCAAAGCTCTGAGCTTACATTCGTATCCGTTAATCATGGGTAAGAGAGCAACAATTGATGACTTCGTTGATACATTATTTATTTTCCATTTAATGAAAATACCACTCTTATTTTACGTGAATTGTTACAAAGTATAAGTGAAAATATTTTTGTACCATTTTTCCTAGTAAGTATTAAAAGTTACATCATAGGTTTGTAAATACAATTTTTTTACCAGTAAGATTTTCACTTTTTGAATAATCATAATAATGTGTAACGAACGTACGATTGTAAAAGTATAACGACAAAATGAACATGAAACTTTGCGGTCAAAGATAGTAAGAGTTGATCGCCGTAATTAAGTAAAAAACAATAAAAAAAAGTTTGGGGAGTCATACAAATTGCAATGTTTTTAATGGTATCAGAAAATAAGCAAATTTAAAATCACTCACCAATTTATTCGAAAACGAATGAAAATTCGCGCGTTTTTGTAAATACATTCACCAAATTTCATCAACACTCGGTGCATGTGAACAAAAGACGAGTATCGAGATGCAAGTATACATGTACAAATTAATACCTCGTCTACGTTTATGCATAGGGGTATACATGCGTACACATAAACCAATGTATAGAACAGCCCAGCAATGTCTTACCAAACGTTGCGGCGAGCGTCTACACAAGCGCGAGGATGAGGTTGTCGAGGGAGAGATCCTCGGCGCATTATGAAGCCCGAGGTAGGCCATTGTGGCTTGCCCATTAATTACATTGCTCTCGTCTCATACTCCTCCGTCTCTCTCTCTCTCTTCACTGCTACCAAAGTGTGCAGGTATACCGGCCCCTCGATTAAAGGGATAATGTTACGAGAAAGTGGCTGAATTACCGACTGTGAAGCTAATTGTACAATTTTCGGGGGTGCAGGTCACAAAAAAAACTCAGAAACAAGTTTTCCAACGAAGAAAATCTTTTAATAGGAATTATTAATATTTTGTATGAGGCGTTTGCTGTTATTGCAGACACGATGCTTCCCAATGCCCCTGAATGTATGCAATCGACGCATTGCTCGTTTTATCATAAATTAGAAAAAAAAGGAATAATAATCCATGGGTGCTAGAAAATGAGTTCTTCTTTCAAGTTTGACAAATTTCAAACAAATTGTTTAATGATTGATTCAGAAATATCATGTATGTATATAAACATTGAATTATACACGTTAGCTGCGAGGGGGTCATATTTAACCGAAATAATATTTACCGACTAATAAAACTTCCGAAAAAACTTTGGTCCGTAATCAAATTTACAGAAAACATACTAAGCCGANTTTTGCCGAATATTTTTGTAGGTAATTCGGCATAAAAAATTTCGGTAAAACTCTCTTTCGGCTTAGTATGTTTTCTGTAAATTTGATTACGGACCAAAGTTTTTTCGGAAGTTTTATTAGTCGGTAAATATTATTTCGGTTAAATATGACCCCCTCTTAGCTGCTGCTTGTCGTAGAAAATTGAGGTGATGTTGATAAATGTTGGTACCATTATCATAAAAAGTAAAATGACACGATAATTACGTAACAAGTAAGATCGTAAGTTCATATATTTAGCAAACAAGTTCGTTTCGATTTTTATTAAAAGACCGTGACTGGCTCGTACGTGGCACCTTCGCGTACAATTAAAAATATAATATCTCATCAGCCACATCATTAAAATACTCGATGATCAGCACACAATGGGCAAACGAAAAACAATCATATTTTTCCCGGCAGGGACAGACTAAACAGTATTTTTTTTTAACCAACTGCCGGTTGCATACGTCCAGGAGCACCAGACACCATATTAAAAAATGTCAAGTCAATTCTTGAAATGGAAATAAAAAAAAAAAAAGAAACACAATCCGAAATCCTCATACGCCCAAAGTTTAAAAATCACACGCGCCCGTACGCGGGAAGTAAAAAATTCACCAACCCGCAAATAAATAAACAGCCACTCGGCAACGAGCGAACAACGCATTATCCCCCCCCCCCCCCCCCGATGTACGTACGCCGCGCAGGCAGGTTTAATTCGAAACGGTTCGCTGGTTTATTCATCGACTTGGCGAATCAATCGGACCTCACGCGGAGAATGGATTTATGATTACCCGCACAAAAGGCCAAATCGAACGTTGTTGGCTCGGGTGGGTGCACTTTGGGGGGGGGGGCGCCTGGTTAATTATTAGCGCGCCTATTATAGCCTTTTCCATTTTACACGCTCAATCCGCGGCTCGTGCGTATGTATAATGTAACGTGCTTGCGCAGGCAGATAAATTTAAAAAAAGTTCGAACGAGACTGCATTTATACTTCCCGGGAAAACTTTGAACGAAATCCCTTGATCGATACGGAACTGTCACGTTGGCAAACGGCTATTCTTATTACGCTTGCGTGGGTGTAAGAAGTCGCGAGTATCGAAAGTCTTACCGTTGAGTAAAAGTTTCCTCCAAGGCAGGCAAATCAGAAAAGTATCATGATGCATGGCTCTCCCCTTGGGTGGGTGTAGGTGCGTGCGGTGTAACTATCGAGTGGAAACTTTTGGGCGGAAAAAAGCTTATCCAATTTGCGAGGCGTGGGGAGGGATCGATACTTTTTGAATTTTCCGGATCGGCGGTTTTGGTCCTGCTTTCGAAAGGGGAAGGAAGGAGGCAAAGAGCTGAGCGGGTGATGCGTGCAAAAGTAATATACATCTCGAGAGCGGTGGGTGTTGGGATTTAAAAGGTGATAGTTGATCCAGGGAATCGACCTTCAACGAATGTATCGAACGTTGGTATCGCTTCGTTACTTTTGTCACAAGTCATTGGTTGGAGTTTCGCAAAAATCGCCCCATAGCCATTTTAGAGATAATAAAACTTCAAAGTTACATACTTCCACATAGTCGATTAAAAAAAGCACTCAATACGTACTTTTTATTTTTTAATTAACATCTTTTTTCTGATAGCTATAATAATAATATGATGTATTTAAAATTTAAATCATTCAGTTGCGCCATTTTTTCAATATTATATTTCATGCAATCTGTCCTGGTATTTCTTTACATAGATAAAGTTGTTCTGAACCTATAGGTTTCATCAAAATTTATTTAAAAGATTTCTTGTGATATGTATAGTTTGACAGGATATATTAATGTTTAATTAACTGAATTATCAATAATTACTTTGAAAATCGTTGATTATCTAGTAAATCATACAGGTTGAGAATCAAGAAGTGTACCAACTACCCTTGAATAATTTTAATGTTTTGCAGTGATTGGAAGGATGGACGAAAACAATTTTTTTGTAGTAGTTGGGATGGTTTATTTATGCAAAAATCGAAAAATTACATCACAGGCTCGTGAACCCAAAAACTTTTTGATAGCACGTATAGACACAGTCGCTTGAGTTTTCTCGAACAGATTTTTCCACTTAAACACCATAAGGTATACACTATACACATCCAAGTGATTAAAAACAATACACTAAAGTGTTAAATTCTAGTTAGGTACACGTTGTTTTGAACTGTCATGTCTATTTACTGTTAAAAAGCTTAGGACTTTAAATCTCAGCACTTGATAATTAAATATTTAAAGCTTTTTACTTTAAACAACATTCCTATTGTTTATATAACAATAAATTTGAAAATATTATTTTTTAGTAAATATCGTTTTCTTTTTTTTACTTCATTAGGAGGTGTTCTTGTATGGAACATTACATTTCATGCTTTTGTCGCACGGAGTGATATTAAACTAGCATTGAAAATCAGGAATACATTTGAAATATTTTTTAAAATCCACACGAATATGGTTTCTGTTCTGCTGAAAAATGTACATTAAATCTCACAAAATCTAAATATCAAATTGACCAGTTAATTTATATCCTCGTAATGTTGTAGCACATTATTATAAAATTTTTCAATGAAATATCCTTTTAATTTTTGAGTGAGTGATTATTTTATTACTAAGGAAAAAAATTATTTCTGCTTACCATAAAAAATATATTTGGAAAAATTTAAATAATGTAATCGTTATAGATATATCATGTATTCGGTAATAATAACCAAACTATTGTTCCATCTACTACAAAATTAGTCAGAGATTAATTTGTTTTACGAGGCCAACACTTATAAATTGAGCTGTGCCTCTATTAATCTAAATAAAATTTTACAGCATTTTTTTTAATGTGAAATCTCACCGAGCTTGAAGTTAAAGTAAAGTTACGCAACGGGTATTCCCTCAATGGAATCATCCCATGTGAATAAATTTAACTGTATTTCTCAACCATATTCTTCAATTTACGTCTTGTACATAAACAAAAAATTTCGACGTATACATTTCAATAAAAAAAAAAATCCAATGCATTTACTAGTACATCTAGATAGACGCGTGTTATTTACGCTTTAATTGGTGCCTCGTGAGGTGACTGTATGTATAACCGCTAAATTTTTATTAACTAATCTTGCACAAATCTCACTATGTAAAATGAGATGGCATAATTTTATAAGTATTTCAAAAGAGCTCAGAAATTGTGCTTCTCGTAGTAATAATATAATAATTCCTTTTGTATGTATATACACCCCTAATGCCTGAAAATCCTCTTCCTTTATCTCGTTTTCTCTCTTCCTGTCTCGGTAAGAAGTTTGTTTTTCTCTCGCCTCCTTTCATTTCAATAGGTGGACATAGACCAGAGTTGCCATTGTGTCGCGGCAAGGTTTTCCTACCTCGCGTTAGACACCCACAGTTTCCCCGTGGATAATTCAGTTGCCCCCAGAAAAAGTAAAAGAAGAAAGTTTGCAGACCTTACTTTCTTTCCCCCCCCCTCCACCTTTTTTTTTTGCTCGAAACTTTACTATGTTAGGCCACTGAGAATAATTGATGCAAACGAGCGCGGCGTACTTATACGTTTCACTTTAATTTCCAAGTGTAAATGGAAAAGGAGTTTCGAGGAATTGCTTTTCAAAGTTTCCGAGAGGGAGAAATGTGGGTCGAATTTCATTTTTTTCAACTGTAAAAATAAGAATAGTTGTTATAAAAAGAGTCTTCTCTTAACGTGTCTTATCTTAAAGTAAAAAATAATTCTCAATGAAAACTGTTTTTTTTTATCCTCCTTTGTTTTAAGTTACTTTATCGAAAGATTGATTTGTCATTGAAATTTTTTAACATGTTTTCCCCACGTTTGATTTTTGAACTGTAAAATGTATGTTTTTTTCATAAATATCTAAATAACTAGTGAACTGATTTTAACTCTTAAAAAATTTAACATCGTTTTTTTTTCATACAATCTGTGTATAAAAATAAAAAACAAATTTTTCGATCAACAAAATGTAATATATCACTTTTTCAAATTTGAAAATTTTTTAAAAATAAACAAAAACATGAATAAAATCACAGTAAATAATAATGAAAGAAAAAATCTTGTTGCCGGTATCCAGAATCTTGAGATTTACACATCAAACAGATTACGCACATGTCCTGGTTTTGACATGGTAATGCTTTTTGATTGCGAAGCAAAACCAATAAGTCTTGATAAAATGTTTTTTTCGGTATTTGTATTTTTCGTCAGTTGTAATAGCTCCCCCGAAAGGAAACAAACAACAAATGCACATGCAGTGACAGCCTGATTCCATCAATCAAAGTGAAAAAAAAAATGAAACAGAAATATCTGCACCAGCTAACGCGTAGGCAAAGGGTGGTGTGTAACAAAGGGGGCATCAAGTGCACAGGCCTGTGGTAAAGGTTGTATAGGTATGAAGTCAGGTCGATCATACGGTTTGATTGTCGATTTTTGGTTACACCGCGCACGAGCACATATTGGCCCACTGCCCACATCCACCCATTTATACTTTGACCTCCTACGAGAACAACAAATTTGTACTCTGATTCACTTGAAAATAACATCTCGTGCGCCTCTTACTGCTGTTCCGGTTCAAAAATGTTGTGTGCACTACTTGGGGCTGCTATGATAATAAGAGAAATAATAATAATGCTAACAATAATTATGATAAATTCTGGAATACATATAATCTGCGCTATAAAACTTATCTTATTTTGAAACATATTTCTTCTAAATCTAACTGCTTTAAGTTTAGTGTGCATTTCGTACTGTTCGGATAAATTTTTACAAACAAGAATTTTAGGGACGATGAAAAAATTTTTAATAAGAATATGTTTATTTATTTGACAAACTAAAAAGTAAAATATCTTTTTCAAGGAAAGCTAAAACTTCAAATGGACAAAAATTCAGATCGTTTTGGTTTATGAGCTGAATTAAGCAGAACAATTTTTTTTCAATATAGTTCATTACGTTATTATATTTTATTTTATTTGACCAGGCATTACTAATTTTGCTGAAGATAATGATCTTAAAAAATTACACTCGTAGATATGCCAAATTTATTTTTAATTTACATGTCTTCGCAATTATATACGCGATGCGTTCTTGGAGTAAAATATTTTTTATTCATTAAAACATCGACCGAAACATGTTCTCAATGCTATCGATTCGGAATTTTTCTGGAAAAAAAAGTCCAAGATTCGCAAACTCCTTTGAAAACGAGCTGTGACCCTCACCCTCGCCACTTCCCGCGAACTTTTTGAAAATAACCCACTCGGCGTCTCATAAAAATTTACATTCACCCAAGTAACCCAGTGCAACAAGAGCTTTCTCCACCCAACAGTACTTGCACCGCAAAAACGCACACACTTTCTTTTTTTTTTTTTTTTTTTTCGGAAAAACCTTATTTACGAGACACAACAGCACTCGCCTACTTTATCGCGTTGTCCTCCTTCTTCCCTTTTTTTTTCCCCACCACCTCGTGGGCGCGCGCGCGTGATTTATTATCACCGCCACTGACTCGCTTACATTTTTTCGCTGCCGCCGTTGTTGGGCGAACATAAAAAAAAAAAAAAAAAAAAGAGAGAGCAGTGGAGAATGTGCGCGTCAGGGGCACCGCGCGCGGAGTAACTCGATAGTAGGTACACACAGTGCGGGGGAGGAGAGAGTCTCGGCATAAGCGAGGCGTAAATCACGCGAGGATGCATTTTGTTTCTCTTCCGTCATGCCTAAAGTGAGCGAGTGGGGGGGGGGAGAAGGCGTTTTCGGCCGCCACCCCCTTTTTTTCGCTCCGAGGGGTCGACCTGTTCAGCTGGGGTGGATTTTTTCTTTGTTACTCGCGAGTCATCTCACCAAGCATGAGTTGGATGGACATGGATCGGACGAAAGGATATATTGTATTTTCCAACGTGTACACTTCCTTGAGCCAACAGCCTCTCTTCAACTAAAAAAAAAAAAAAAAACTCGCGAAAGGGCTGCACGAATTTTTCCACATTTTAATCCCAGAGCAGCCCATATGTATATACATAATATATGCTCGTCCGTCCGTGCATCAGACACGTCGTACACACACACACACACACGCACGCGCGTTCGTTCCAAAAGACTGACTTTTCACTCGAAAGTTATTACACCCCCCGAGCATATTACCTTCGGTACCTACTTCACGTGTGTTTACGCACTCGTGTGTAAACGTCCAAACATACGCGCACGTACGCACGTGTGTGTTTGTTTGTTTGTTTGTGAGCGAGGAGCGTCAAATGTATACTTACGCGATGTGCTCGGCTGCATGCAAATGCACTCACTTGGTTACGCGCGTGTGTGTACAAGCGCACACGTATAAACATGTAAACTCGTGCGTACTCGCGGGCGAATCATCGTGGAAAGGAACAGGGGGATGAACACCTCAAACACACGGGAGCGCAGTCGTGCGCGTTGGACTTTTTTTTTTTTTTTTTTTGTCCGAAGGAGGTATTTGGAAGTGCGTGGAGGTCCTTGGGCTTGTCATTGTTGTGTGTGCGTCGTAGTGATTTTCGGAAAATAACGATTTTTGGTATAGAGCAATCGGTCGCAAGTTCTTTGGGGGGTTGAAATGAATTTTTGTCATGAGAAATGTTGTTTTAAGAAATGAAGTGGTATCGTGACTTTTACAACATCAGCAGTTTATACGATACAATGAACAAGTGAACCTGAAAATTAGTAGTGGTCTGACATCGGTTACGTGATATTATTAATGAATTAACTACCCTTGTTGTACAAAAAACTAGTTATGAGGTTGTACAAAAATAAGTACCTATTAGTATTTCGATGATGTCTCTATTGAGAAGATGTAACTAAATTCAAGTTTATTAATTGTTGAGACGGAGTAACACTGTTTGGATACATAAATCTATTTTATATATCTTAGCTGAATCAGAAAATTACTTCCATGTTTTACCAACTTAGCTACGCGATTGCCCATAATATTGTCTATGAATATAAATAATTAACACTGCACATAACAAGTTTATATTCAAAATTTGGGGCATATATTATGTACATGTCATAAAAAATTCAGACCGTCAATTATGTTGATTGGTACACAGAAGGATCGGTGTATGAAAATGTGAACATTTTGATGATTTAAAATAAAATTTGTATGCGTCATGGTAAAAGCATAATTTTAATTTATTTTTATGAGAAAAAATGTATCTAAATTTTCATGGCTTTATCAACTAATGTGAAAAAAGTTGCTTGTCGTATAAAGGACTTATACACTAAACCGCATGCGTTGGTTGATACAATATAACTAATTTATCAGATTTTCAATAGGGAACTGAATCACAGAGTTATAATTATTCATAGGGTTAGAAAAGCTATAAACATCACCCATGCATTAAACAAGAACCCGATAACACGGACAAGTCATCAGACAACTTTTTTGCAAATAGAAATTTACTGTACGAGCTGACGTTGGATTAAGTGGACTCTTGTACGAAAATTTTTTTAATGTAAAAATTGCGAATTTTTAGTTTAAATCAGTCATCATTCATTTTTTGGATCGATTTTCATGATGATTTTTATATTTTGTTTATTGTCCACCGCATAATAATCTGGAATTTCAAGAACCAAATCCATCCGATGGGACGTTAAAATAAAAAATGGACGTTTAAGCTAGTCCACATATAACTGTTAAAATATTTTTACACACATCCGCGTTTGTTTAAAAGTACAATCTCAAATAGCCATGTATCATTACCTCCCTCTAAAAAAAAAAAAAAAAGAAATCTGCAACGCATTTGCAATGTAGCCGATCTTTCACACGCACACATGTACATTAAGGGGTGGGTGGCACATACAACATACCTACCTACACGTGCTCAGTTGAGCGAGGAGAGCAAAGAGCCGATGACTCAGCTCAGTGTATATATACCATACAAGAGAAGCGCGTAGCAGACGTCCGTATAGCAAAGCAGGGGTGAGCGGGGGTATACATAGTCTGCCGTTTCTTTTTTTTTTCTTTTTGTTCCATATCACGAACCTCGAGATCCTAAGAAACGTTTGCTCGTTGTTGCGCTAGCGTTCTTCCTTCCCCCCTTTTTTTTCCTTTTGCCTTAACGTTTTTTTTTTTTTTGGAAATTTTTTTTATTTTTAAAAATCGGTTGGTGAGCCTGTAGCATCCCACTATTATAAACTTTGATGTGCAATGTTACTGTGGTTTAAATTGTATTTTTTATAGGTTAACCTAACAAAAAAAAAACTCCTTTATTATACAACTGACATTTCCGTAGATTTGACAACATTTTGGTCATTGTTACCAAATAAATGGTTTGTGTGATTGATTTGATTTTCAAGCCATTTTGAACAACATTTCTTGGATACTCTTGAGTAATCTTTTTTTCACATCCCCACTGAAAGTTTGTTTCTTGCACTTGTACAAAATTACCTTACTATTTTAAAGTAAAATACCTACTTTTTGGAGTGTGTATGCAAAAATAATGTACCCATCCCTTGACCAGAAAGTAAACTACCCCTGTACTCGTGTAGCTTTGCTGACAGCCGTAGGCTAGTCGATTATTAGTTAACTTTTTAGCGTAGGCACGTACTGTACTATGTTTTTTTATTAATTTTTTCGGGCAATATCTGTTTCTTTAACTATTATAAAATTACTTGACTGTAATATGACAAACATCAATAAAAATCATTGTAATAACATATGTGTAAATAACTTTGGCTGTATTTTACTCAATGTTTTAATACAAATAAAAAGTATCTCTATAAATCTACTTTTTTCACGCGTACAATTTATTAGTACTAGTATGTACAGAAATGTAAACTGTCTACGAGTAGCATAAAAAAGTCTATTAGTCGATAGTTCGAATGAAAAAACAGATAATGCAGCTATTGTATGACTATAATACAAGTTCGATCTAAGCTTTTCCATTCATAAGTTGTTTGATTTCTGGGACGATGTTATTCACTTGTAGGGGGTAGGCTTTATTACTTTTTTAGATTCTGTGAATTGCAATTTTTCAAAGTAATAAGAATCGTTTCACAATAACTATTTTTTCTTATTTTACTTGCAGCACTCTGAAAAATAAATTAAATTAAACAAGAAAAAAGTCGTTGAGTATTTAAAAAAGTCATTCAAATGGCCCAATTTTTTTTTTTAAGAATGTCTTGTTTTGTAATGGTAGAAAATTATTTTTTATCAAAATCCACGACGCCCAAAACCACGTGTCACTTGGTCACGAGTCCTCCGCTTTCAAGGTCGCAGTGGTCGTTTCATCAAGTCAAAGCTAGTTTTCCCCCAATCTTGATCTCCCTCGGCAAGATGGGGTGCGAGTTTAATAGACATCGGGGGGAGAAAGAGAAGCAAAGATCCGTCGTCGGCTCGGCTGATTCGCATACGAAATCGGATCTTTGTATACAAACTCGGTTATTTTATTTTTTTTTTTTTACCATACGTGGTACAGCTGTGCCATTTAGACAATGAGGTTTGCAAAATTGTAAAAGTGATGGCACTCGTCATCAAGACGACAATCGATGTAAATATCGAAGAAAATCATCAAAGACGCGCGCGTTTGCAAAAACTTGCAGTTTCTCCTATCCCTTTAGCGACAACCACCAGCCCGTCTCCCATTTGCTTCCCCGTGATCCCAACGGGGGTGCGCTCCGACCCCCCGTTTCGTTCGAGAAAGGAATGACGTTGATGCCAACACGGGGGCCGACGTAGGAGAGGGTGCACGTAATTTCCCGAACCGGACGGTGGAGGGGGGGGGGTGATTGTGCGTGTGTGTGGGACGCGTACGCGCAAATCAGAGTAAAGAGAGTTTGCGAGGTGAAACCAAGGGGTTCGAGCTGCGTTGTCTTGGTATCTGTCGTCGTCGAGCGTTTTAGTCTCGCTCGGCGTTTTGTTGTGTGTGTATTGTGTGTTCGTCTCCTTCGTCCTCGTGGTTGTGGCGTGCTCGTGATCGTGTAGTTTTAAGGATTTTACACTGAGTTTTTTTTTTTTTTTTGTCGTTTTTTGTGTCTTATTGGTTTGGTGTCGTATGTGGGTGTTTTCAGACTTGACGTGGTGATCTTACTTTTTGCTCTTAAACAGTTTGTGCCCGCGTAGTTTATAGAATTTGTGTGCACAGTGTTTTGTGGTGGTATTTTACTTTCACTTTTTTCTGCTTCACATCATCGAAAAATTACCAACTAACATTTTCCAATCTTGATCTAGTTCAATTGCAATTTAATCTCCGCAAGTGGAGCATTTCGTCAAGTACATTAAATTGTCCATCAAGAAGACACGTCTACGCGAGTGCAACTTCGTCAACCATCTCCGTTTCTTCGAGCTGGAAGGTGGAAACAAACTTTCGAGCCACTGACATACTTTGATGACTCTTTGTCTCCGCGCTCGGCTTCGCCTCCAACGCGACAGATAATACAACTATTCTAATACTGCTGTTGTTGCGTTGTTGTCGGGAATCTTCCTGCAACTTGGTGAATTCTATTACCGTTCATTTCCAACCACGTGCATCAGCAAGTTCTGAAACTGTGACGCGTCACGAAATCGTTTTTTTTTTTTTTTTTTTTTTTTTGCAACTCAAGGCAAGTGTGCAGCATAAAATGTTGATACCGATCCCGGATTCACCCAAGTCATCGAGCAGCAGCAGCGACGATTCGGTCAAGCTCTTCGTTGGTCAAATACCACGTCACTTGGAAGAGAACTCGCTCAGACCGATGTTCGAGGAGTACGGCCAGATCTACGAGTTCACCGTCCTCAAGGACAAGTACACCGGGATGCACAAGGGTTCGTACGTATTATAGACACCTATTGCATTTTTATTGAGAAATAGATACGAAAAAAAAAGTTTGTGCGCCTGTCTGAGGGTTTGCAAGCACGTGGATGCACGTGGTCAAAGAGGGGGAGTTAGCGAGCACGCGCTTATTAGCGAACTGGTTTAATGCTACGCTTGAATGTTTAATACGGTAGGATGCACGCAATCGTTGATGTTTTTTTTTTGCTCGATGTATCTCGTTCATCTGTATAAGAACATGCGAGAACTGTCTATAGCTATTGACAATCCTTGGACATCCGTGTCGTTAAGAACAGCAACCCCGTACGTCCGCACGAGAATAGCACAAACATGTCTTCCCAGAGCTCGTGAAAAATGACAATTCCGTGTATAAAAGACCCAACATCTCGAGCTGAACACTGTGGTGGCCAGTCGATTCCCTTTCCTGTGCATTCGCATGCACAATAGTACGTATATATAGAAGGGCAAATATCGAAGCGAGCTCGTGTCGCGTATAGGCGAGTAGGGAAAAGATTAATCAGGATTTATGCGCCTTTGTGCCTCGCGCCTTTCTCCCTCCTTCGCCAGCGCGGCACGACATCGCGAGCCATAGGAACAATAAATTTCAAGCACCCCCCTCTCCCCCCTTTTGCAGCGGACGAGTGCGCGAACACAATCAGGAGCTCGGGAAAGAGTTTCGGACTCTAAGCACTGAGAATGGGTTATTATTCTCTCTCTCGTTTTTTTTCCCCCCGATGTGTTTTTCTTCCATGTTTGTTTTTTACTCTGCGAGCGAACTGGAATTGGTGCATTAGTTCTGATGAAATACCGGTCTGGCTGGATTATTCTGAAACGAGGGTGTTTGGTTGTTTATCGGAGTCAAGCTAATGGAAGATTAAACATCGGGGATTTATGGGGTCCTTCGTGGAAGTTACGATGATTCGAGATTTGGGGTTGTAAAGGTATCTCCGTTTGGATAGCGATAGTTGAAAAAAGTATTGGCAGAGCAGTGCCAAAATATTTTCAGTATGAATGAATCACTCAAACCATGTTGCCGACAATTTTTAAAAAATGAACCACTCAGAAATGTATGGTTAACGTGGTCTCTTATTGGAGGCCATAGGATCTTGATAACATTTGATACAACATCTTCCAAATCGTACTTTAACTCTTATTATAAAATTAGGCACCGAAACAAGAAATGATGTACTTTTCAATAGATACAGGTAACTTGAACTGTGACAATTTTTTTTAGGTGTGATAGTCTGATGTCAGGTGGATAAGTAGTACAGGTGTGATGAGCTACTTTAAAAACAAAACAAACAAAAAAGTTGGTACTCACACTCACTTTTGAACGATCTTTGTTCTTCTTTTCTCAACACTTCACACAGACACGTTTCCAGGTACTCTGTTGATACACTGTTTGTTGTAGCTGTCAGGAAAGTAAAATCCAAACAGAATTTTTTTTTTTTTTTCATTTCACCCTCACCACCGTTGTTGTAGAAGAGGCAACGTGACATACCAACGGAGTTCCCGCAGTTTCGAAACAGTCCTCCAATTTTAATGAGCAAGTTCCCCTCCCATCGTCGGCTCCGTGTGATTGTATTTTGATTCCTCGAGACGCCTCAAAGCAGACCTCTTCGGTCCTCTCTTGGAATGCTAATAAAATTCCCCAGGGCTCGTATCGATGTAAATCGCGTTTTTTCATTCCTTGAACCACCCCTACGCAGCATCACCTCCCAGT
This sequence comes from Copidosoma floridanum, assembly GCF_000648655.2. Next base: position 94,881 of record NW_019379752.1, on the reverse strand, counting down.
ATAATATTCAAGTACATTTTTCTCAGCCAAACCACCGGTTGTAGTTAGTGTTTGTCGTGTCTTCTGTATACGTCACGAGCTGGCTTATTATATTTATATCTTGCTTCAAAATAGGGGGGGAGGGGGAAAGTATCCGTTCGAACCGAGCAAAGTTTCGTGGGGCAAGCAAGCTGTTTCTCGCATTCAAAGGTGGTGGGAGGTTTGGAAATTGCGTTGCCGAGTTTGCCGAGTTATGCAAATGATGTAAGACGCGATTTGCAACTCATTAATTAGTCTACCGGGAAATGAAGTTGGACCCTCCGTCTCATCTGGTACAGTGGAGGTGGGGATGTAAGGAGATTTACGATTGGACGAGTATCGTGTCCCCCACTACAACGTCGAGATAATTCGATAATATATCGAAAATATCGAATCACATTTCGATATAGGTCGAGTTTATCGATGCGAGTGGAGAATCGAGCTGAATTATTATTTGTGTATGATCGTGTATATGAAACGGGGAACGAGTGGCGTTTTCCGAGGCTTGGATCGGAAGTCGATCGGAAACTGCTGCTGGAAATTGCCGCGCTACATTGTCTCAGCCGGGTTTTACGACTCCTGTCACCATCTTCGAGACTTACGGGTGGCCATAACCGTTAGCATTATTGCAGCGTCTTTTTCTGCCTTTCCACTTTGAAAAAAAATAATATAGTTTGATCGCCCGTCGACTCGATTGTTCGTTCAAGGGTACGCGACGATTGGCGCAGCTCCGAACTTGCGTAAACTCGATACAACTTTCCTCGTGGTGGGTACTTATCGGGGCTCGAAGTTCCGTGATTATCGATCGATTGCCCGAGCCGGCGTCATTATTCAGCAACGCTGTAGAAATTCACCGCTCTTGGCCGTATATTTCGGGAATTGGGACACACTGATGGGCAGAGGCGCGCCGAACTGTGCTTACATCCACGTATTCTTAGAATACGCAAGGAATGTATACGTTTTTGAAACCAAAAGTATGGTGGCCACGTATTTTTTTTTTCTTTATGTATTATTATTATTCGTGTCTATGGCGATCTATTGGGGGTTTTGATTGAAAAGTATCGGAAACATTTTTCATCTTCCACGTTTAATCGATCTTTTTTCCTCGGAATGAAAAGACAGATCTGCGATGAAGCGGAGGACTCAGGGAGGCGGATATTTAAATGAAGGTTCGATGAGGGAAAATCAATCGGTTTGCAAGCGCCTCGTTTAATGCTGATCTGTTTCGCACACGCGCGCACTAGCGCGAAAAACAGGTACTTTGTCTCGTGGTTTCAAGTGACCTGCGTTGAAATTATCTTCTAATTTACTGGAGTTGCGTCATTTTGTTCAATATCGTACCTATCTTTCAATTTCAGTGTGATTATTGTCATCATTTTTGTTTGTTTTTGTTTTCATACGAATAGATAACACCTCGTCAAGTATAATATTCCAGTGTACGGTGGCGTCAAATAATCCATAACGTAACTTGAGCACAGGTAAACTTTCGAGGAAACACGAGCCCCTGGTGGTGACTATACGCCCCGCTAAGAGGCTCAATTATTCACGCCAGCATGTGCGTCAGCCCCTTGTTTTTGAAAATATGTACACACCGTGTTATTACCGTAAGAAGATTAAAAATTAAGTGGTCCGCCGATGCGTGAAATCGAATGTGTTCATTCATCCTCCGAACTGTCGATAGGCATGTAACGATGTATGTGGTATACGCGTAGGCAAGGTTTTTCCTTTCAACTGATCACACATCTGCTATTGGATGATGGAAAATTGGGTGGAGCGAAATGCAGATATCCAGACTTTGGGAACGAGATAACGTGCGCTCGGCTTTGTCTTGGACACTGTGCAATCTTCGATCCTCTGTGAGAAGACTTTTGACAAGTTGGTAACGTGGGATAAAATTATACTGAGATATACAACTAGCTTCGATGACGAGGGGTGAGTTGTAGAAGAATTTGTTACTCGTAAGAGCGGAGATCCTGTCCATCAAATTTGTTCAAAGTCCCTTAAAGAGTTGTAAAGGCATTTGAAGTCTTTGAACGTCATCCAACAACTTTAAAGTCAATCAAAGTCGTTTGAAAGACTGAAATACATAATCTTTAAGTCTTTCAAAATAAATGATCATTATTTCGAAGTCTCACTGAAAATTGCTTCAAAGTAAAAAAAAAAAATACTTTGAAAGTAATCATTCAAAGTCATATTTTTAAATGACTTTGAAGTTTCCCAAATACTGTCAAAGACTTCGAAAGTATTTTTGTGACTTTGAAAAATCTGAAAGTCTTTGATTTATTTTAATTAGACTTTTGTTAAATTTAAAGTACGTGAAATTTATTGAGACTTATACTTGCACAGTCCTTGGGCGTAATTGTAATTTTCATACGTAGACCTAGTAATCACTTCTACGTTCAAACTAGCAATATACATTTTTGAGTGAAATTAGGTAATTTAAAAACCTTACACTTTAATGTACTCTAGAAAAAAATAAGAAATAAGAAACGAAATAGTCAAAGGTTATCAAACCCATGGATACATCAATGAAGAGGACGAGTGCATATGGTTGGATAGTAGCGTACAGGGTCTCAACTGCGTCGACCTGACATCGATTGTACGAGTCGTATATCTATAGAGTGAGCGTTTGTTTAAGCCTACCCTTTACAACTTGGTTTCGCTGTATTATCACTCGTGCTAACAAACCACAGGAAATTTATTGACGTTTGCCCAACTTGTGGGCAATTTACTTAAGTGGGTTGATACACCTTATTGCACGTGGTATTAAATTCATTCAGTGTCAGCAGAGAAGATTAAGGAAATTCACTGTTCGATAAAATTAATTTCTTGCACTGTTGAGTAAAAAAAAAAAAAAAAGATCATGCACAATATGATTAGACATTGGGAACAACAACTTTGATTCTGGAGTGGGGCAGTACGTAAAGTAGCAAGTTCCAATAATATTCACAACGATCGAGGAATCCGTTGTGCAATGATAGCCGCTGCCAAGCAGTAAATTCGCTCTCAGGGAATTTTCTCATTGTTGAATTCCTACTCAAAGTAGCGTATTAAAATGATGATTGATTGGGCTTGTCGGACCGTGGCGCGTGCTCGTTTGCCCCATTGCGCTCCCGGGCTAGTGAGTCGTGAGCAAGAGAGACGTAAAGTGTACATTAGGATCTCGTTTTGGCACTTGGCCCCCTTTTCTTATCTTTCGTTGTCCCCTGCTCGCTGCTGATGTAACATCTGACCCTGTGGGTGCACCGATGAACATTACGTGGCTGAGGAAAATCAGCGTAACATCATGCGGTATGCTTGTCATGATCTTTCATTGTTGCACTAAGGAAAATGTGAAGATAATTGTCAAAACCAGTGTGGGAACTGTACAATGACAGAATTCCAGTAAATTTTAATGCTTAAACAGTGATAGTGACCTTCACTGTTTTGAGTATGTTTTGTATAGTGTATTTTAATCTTTTTTTTCGTCAATTGATTCATACCACCATGGTTTGAGCTTAAATTGCCGTTACAAAATGTTTTCCGGGGTTTTTCGTACAAAGTAAGAAAAACAACATTAAATTGTTATTACTAATAATTTGCAAAAAAATTAATACTGAATTTTCTAGCATTGATTCATCCAAAAACACAATGTTCTTTTGAAGGTATCGTGATTGATTAAAAAAAAGAAAGAAAATTCAACATATTTTTGACTACATTTCGCTTAATAAACCTTGGTTGAAATTGAATCCTATCGAAATGTAATAATAATACCAAATCACCATTTCTCATTTAAACATAGTGATGTCCTGGATAGTAAAAATTATTATCGATATCATGCGACCGCCCATTCCTCTCGAGCAACCGTCAACGTACCTATTTTTCCCGGATAGATGGCACCACTAGTGCAAAATGAATCGATTACGCAGAAAAGCCGTACATTCAAATTGACGATGACTCGGTGAAAAAAAAAAAAAACTCAATTTCCTGATCCAATCAAAAACAAAGCCGAAAAAAACACCCTCCTGCCAAAAATCATCGATCGCCGAGCGTACACGTTATATGTAAGCAATCGGTTCATCGTTCCGTCGTACATGAGATAAGAGGAAACCAAGAGCGAGAGGGAGAGGGAGAGATAGTAACCCAATACTACGCCGAGGAAGAGGAGGAGGTCAGGAGGCTTCGAGTAGAAGCCGATAAGAGCCTCGCCTAAAGGGTCGAGAGGAGCAGGCGAAGACCCCTTCCTCCCTTCCTTGCTTCTCCCAAGCTAACGACTATGCAAATTGACGCCTCTATTTATTCGCTGTATCAGGGGGTGGGGGCGAGTGGTTCCAACATGTACGTGTATACATACACGTCTCGCGGGGTGTAACATACTTTTTACACTTTTTCGATCCACGCAAACGAGACGTCAAGGAAATGCCAATTTGCACGGACAAACCGGCTGTGCCCCCTTTAACCCCACCATGACTGGTCAATTATGTAGATGGTCCGAATCTTCTTTGTTACAAGGATAGTGGAAAGAATCTTCTTGAAAACAACAGGGGTAATTCAAATCACAACCATAGGATCGAACGAAATGCAGGTTGTGTATTTGTCATCGTAAAAATCTCGATTGTCAGGTGGAACAAAGAGACACGCTGTTACGACTGTCATCGGAAAAAATCATCATCGAATTGTTCTGAGACTAGACACTACTCTATGACAGTGTGTGTGTGTGTGCAATGACGTAATGGTATTAATTAGAACCTCCTCTGTGAAAAGATCGATCAGTCTGTAGTACGTGTACGGTAATCGGGAGGGAAATCGTCTTTGCTAGGGTCGAAAAAAAAAAGAGGACTGTGCTCTGGTAGTGGTACAAGTAGCGCATATATATACCCTTAGGACGGAATGGATTAAGTAGAAGCGAGAGTTCCACTGTATACATGTATATAGTATACAAAGACAGTGGCGGTGGAAGGGGGGGGGGGGCAAGGATATTGGGGCCGAGAGAGCCTAGCTCGCAGAGGGAGATAAAGGCCGTGTTGCCTTCGGGGTTCATTATTCAAGGCTATTGATTTCCATCCGATCCCTCCTCCCCCTGCCGCGATCCGCGAAAGGGAGCCGCGATTGAGAATCAGATTGACTGACGGTAGCTTTCTTCCCTCCCCTGAACTTCTATTGGCATCAACCTACATTCCGATCAATGAGCTCCCTTTGCCTGGCTCGCTTATCTTTTCCCTTCTACTTCTTCTTCTTCCTCGTATTTGCTTCGATGACTACAGTCCTGACGATCATGTAGGAATTTGAGGACGTCAGTCATTTAACTCGATGGATTGTCCACAAACACATTTTATACATGATTTCCTCACCCCCGATACCTCAATAACTTGCTTTTCGTTTTGCAAAGGCTCCCTATACACACGCGCATAGCTGTAGTTAAGGCACAGGGAAATAAGAATCACCGATCGGTTATAGGAGGTCCTTTGGGTAGCTCACTTTCGTGCTTGGCAGCCAAGTTTTATTAGAAGAGGAAAAGAGGGCGGTGGGAGTAATTGAAAGGTGTGCTCCTTTCGACTTTGGGGGATTTTTTTTTTTTTTTTTTTTTGACCAGGTCCATTATCGGTGTGTGGAGGCAAGGGGTCCGGTGCAGTTGGAAAGTTCGAGCTCTTTCGGAAAAGTTTTCCATAGTGAGCCTTTCGAGCTTTTGGAAAATGCTACGGACTGCTGCCGAATTTTTTTAGACTGAAGTGTATACGGTGTACCAAGACCTGCAGGGTGAAGGAGTACGAGTATTTAGTATACGGTAAACGATAAAAATTAACGCGACCGTCTTTGACTTTGAACAATTCGCGAGGTAGCGTTGCAAGATTGATGGAAAAACAGAGGACTTTGCGTTGGAAAATATTCATTGCGGTCGCAGGATGCTATTAATATCCGGCTCGGGAAGATCAATAAACGAACCCTTTCCCAGCCTGGAAGCGACAATTGCGGCCGCGGAAGATCCAGCCGTAGTTATTTTCAAATTATTGCCCTGACGCGGTGAGTCATGGAATTTCACTCAATCGATACCCGTTTGCCCGACAAGGAAAATAATACCGTGAGTTCGGGGGGACATTTGATTCCCATTTTTTTCTCGTCACTAGCAAACGCGCACCCATCCGTAAATACAACTTCATCGCAAAAATTCACCACACTCTCTCTCTCTCTCTCTCTGTAAGCCCGCGTATCGCTAAAAGCGCACCCAACGCGTCATCGAGACGTAGAAAGAGAGAGAAAGGAAAAAAGACACACCGCACTCACCGCTCGAGCGCGCACGTGACTCCGAGCGTATAGCATTCACTCCCCCCCCCCGCGCACACTGACCTTTTCTCCCAACGTCTGAACTCGATTCATCCCTTAAAATGGGGGTGGGCCGTCGTTGGCGCAAAGAGCCTCAACGAGTCCCTCGAAAGAAAAGAGCCGAGAGAGAGAGGAGCGACGGATTAACCCTCGGCCCTTTGCACCCTCCTTGCTCTTACACATTCTCGAAAAAGAAACGATTCCACAACGATCCGAAGAGCGGGAGAGAGGAGGGATTGAATAACACCAAGAGAGAGAGAGAGAGACTCGTGGCGCCGGCGCACTAGCCGGCCGGTGGGATGATGCCACCCACTCGGCCTATACCTCCTCCTCCTCCTCCTCTTCTGTACCCGCGTGGTGGGCTTTTGCCGATGGGTGACGTCACGCTCTCCCACACACACTCACACCACGGGATAAGAGAGAGAGAGAGAGAGAGAGAGGGTTTCGGTCTCGCAGCCACCCTCTCGGAGTCTTCAGTCAGTGTGCGGAGAGCGAGCCCGCAGCGAGCATCACGCGATACTCCACATTAAACTATCCGCGGCGCGTCACGCACGCCTGAGAAACGGGTCTTGCGACAGCCCTCCCCCTCAACACCCCCTTTCATATCGAATACACAAGTAAAGTTTGGCAGCGTTAATGATTCCTTGATATGTATAAATAATCCGTACACGTTTGTTGTTGTTTTTTTCGTTTGGTTTACTCGCGATGTACCCCCGTGAATCGTTACCCGTGTCCTTTGTTTCGTGAAAACAATAAATCGCGGTCATATCCCCCGGCGGGGTTATACACAGTGTGCTCGCCCGGTGAAACGCGTGTGTTTACAGCAGTAGACGTATACAGTGTGATTTTTTTTGATCCCCGTCGTCGTCCGTCAGTGTTCATCGGTCAGTGTGCCCACGTCTTGTATCTGCTTTAACGTCAAACAGGGCCCAGAGTGAGTGACGTTTGTTTTGCTTTTTTTTTTTTTGGTTTTCTTGTTTTCTTGTTTTTTGTTTCCCCCTCCGTTTGATCACGAGTAGTCGTTGAAAAAGCTAATCGGCGGAGTAATCCTTGGATAAGGGAATCATACAGTGCGATTGTGGGAAAGGACCAGCCGATGCGAGCACGATGACCACGTCGTTGGACGCTAGCTAGTCGTTTTTTCGGTGGAAAGGGATGCGAAGGTCACGCTGGCGCCTCCCGCTGCTTGTCGTATAGTTGTTATTGGCGTTGTGGTCACCTCTTGAATTTATTTCCTTCCTTCAAACTTCAGCGTTGCCAAGTGATGGTTTCGTTCCTTCAAGTGGTGGGCTTTTTTTCTTTTTTGTTTTTCCATCTACCGATTTGCTCGTTTGACCAACGGTAAATTGATAAAGTGCGCGTTCTAACGACCGTACCGTGGACTAAACTAGAGCCGTATAACCAGCTGTTTCCACGTATTATCCGTATCAAAAAAGTTCAGTGAACCAATTACGAGAGGAGTAAATTTTTCTTTTTCTCGACAAAAAAAAGTGGTGCTTCCCGACACGTGTGCACAGTTGTCGGCAATCGTTTGTTTGTTCCTGGTGTAGCTTCATCCCCGAGTGATTTGAGGATAAAAAAAAAAAAAAAAAAAAAACTCGACGCGGAATCTCGAAGGGGGACAAAAAGCTCGCGTGTATAGAGAGATAGAAAGAGGGAGTGGGAAACGCCGGTGAGGGTGAAGAGAGAGAGAGAGAAGCAGAAGGGCCGCGAGCACGCGGCAACAACAGGCAGACAGCGTGGAGCGCGGGGCGGCGATCGTGTGGCCGCACGTCGCGGACCTTGTTTATCAGCCAGGTACGTTGTTGCGTCTTATCTTGGGGTTGTTTTCCTTTTTTGGGGGGGGGGTAGGGGGGTGAATTATTCAAGCTAGGGGATGGTTTTTCGGGGCTTGCAAGGCTTTTTTTTTTGGACGAATTTTGAGGTTTTCGTTTTTAGGTTAGAATACGTAAATGAGGGTCTTGTTTTGAAATTGAATGAGGGTGTTGTAGGTATTTATAGAGACTTTGGATGACGGATCCTTATGCCATACACAAACTTTTAATAATACTGCTCGTTCCAAGCATATTAAACGACACTGATGGAAATAATTACGTGTAGTCAATGAATGATTGATAAACCATAATTTGAAGCTTTGGTTTTACGTACGTAAAATGAATAGTCTTTGACAGTGAAGACGTTGTCGGTTAGGGTCAACGAATATGCATTTGATGTCGTGACCATATTTTTTTGTAACCTCCAATACTGACTGTCACTAATGTCAACGATTAGGTACTTGCTTGTGTGTAACCCACGTTTGTCAGCAGTTAATGACTGTGGCTTAAGGAATCCTTTGTATCAGTGTACTGAAGTATCCAGTTAGATTATGTGTAAATTTAAGATTTTTACAAAATACGTGACAGTAACGTTGATTGGCAATTTCGAGAATTGAATGCAGTTGGGTGACATTAGTAATTTAACGTAAGATGCATCATCACATCATGAAGAGGTTCTTAGTGTGACGATGCAGTTCAATAGTGGTATTGACGTGCTATTTTAATTTTTTGTAATACTTCGATGTTTTTGTGCGCGTAGTGATTAACGAAATCGGTTGGAAATTCTTAAAAATAGATGAAAGTGCGTTAGAATTGATCGACTTTAAATTTAGAAAATCAGTTTAAAAAACTTATTTTTTTAAAAATGAATCACACAGTACTTCAAGTTTCAAGTATTAGACAAGGGAAGTGATCGCACGATAGGAACGAATGAAATTATTATTTAATTTTATAAGTATTTCAACCCCCTATTCCCAAGGTGTATGAATTAATTCATTTTCCAAGATTAGCAGTAAGTGAACGACATACATTTGTAGGGCTAACGTGTTAAACGATACGCTGTAAATCTAAGTGTATTATAGTGTGGAAATTTCTCTTTTATCGTAAAATACATTACAGTGGTATTAATAAACGTTTTACTAAAAACCTAATAGACGCTTTGTAAACTATTTCGCCTGTTTTATTAAACCAAACAATTGTTTTTCTTCAATTCTTGTGAGCGTGTTAAATCTATGACGGACATTGGTTTTTCCCTTGCAAAAGTATATCCAGTTTAGTAAACCTATAGCTAAATACTTGGTGCATCATAGATTTGGTTGTTCTTAAAATTCGTATGAACGCAGCCGCAGTACATTTCATAAACGAAGATAAATTTCAACTGTGCACTTTAAAGGAGTACTTGAAACTTGGACTTTTAATGTATATATGCACCGAAAAAACCCCTTTAAATTCTAAACCGTAGGTGTAATAAAGCATTACGTGAAATTACTAGTTTAATTTTTTCTATTGAAAATTCTTCAAATTGATGAATAATTTATTTTTTAACGAGCAAGAAAACATAAGCCACCCACTCGTATCCATCGTGCATTACACAGCCACTAGATATAATCTGAGTCACTGCTGTAATCTATCATTGAAAGACAAATCGTCAATAACAAATTCACCCACGTGAAACAACAAACTCCTCTTCTATGAAAAAAAGTAACGTGATCGAAAAAAAAAAAAAAAAACAAGAAATCCAACCCCCACACACGCGCCGACAACCCTCAAACACGATTCGACCATCTCCGTTTTTTCGGGTAGCCAAACAAGAGCAGAATGCGTGTCTATACAGCTTATACAGTTTCGTGAAAAGCGGTGTCCCCGCGGAGCACATAATCAAATTAGCGGTAGCCGATGTACGAAAGTTCCATTAGCATTTTTTTTTTTTCTTTTTTTTTATTTCACCGGCCCGTTTCCAGTTTGTCCCGCGGGTGGTCGAATACGCCGATGGACACCTCCCGTCTGTCATCGTCCCGTGTATTTTTAACGACTCGTCCCGTGTGTCTACGCGCGCGTACACGATTAATGATTCCCGCGTCCTGGGACACGCGTTGCGCTTTGGAAATTTTGTTTCTGAATAGCTCCGAGGTTTTGGGCAATGCTCGCTGGGACAGCCGAGTTTTAATCGACGCATTAGTCATGCACGGGTGCGCATTTGCGTTTTTCTTTCTTTTCAATAATTTATAGTACGCGTATCGAGGGAAAAAATAACACTTCTTGTCGATTCGAACAATTTCCGGGGGTTAATACGTTAATTTGGTATTTTCCTTGACGATAAAACTACCTACATTTTCATTGATGAATGTTAATTGATAAAAAAAGGTTGTGACGATGCTGAGTCAAACGAAGGATCCACAACAGATGGTTTCTGGGTGTGTGATACTCTGTCATGTATGTGGATCGAGGGTTATCAAATACACAATTTTATTGTCCTAAATGGCTTGAGCTGGCGTTTTAACAAAAATATATTTATTATTGTAAATCACTAGAACGGCCGTAGAAACATATCCCTAAGGGATGGGGGTGGATAATTTCATCATCCGATCGTGCATATACAATGGTCGATCACCTTCGTTTTGAGTCTCGGTGGCTTTTCTTTTCTCCTCGTCGGATGCTATTTCTGTGGAGCACGGACACCTTATCCCTTTCCAATACGCCGTATACAACGGTCGAATGACACTGTTTACGCAAGTCAGGCGAGAGTATTAATATGGACAAGCACAAAGAAGCACGTGGGGGGATGTACCTGTACCCTCTCGGTGCGCCCTTCCGTGTCCAGCAAACGAAATTGTCGAAAGACCCTGTGCTGTACAGCAGCAGAGTGGCGGGTCAGTTGTCCGAGGGCAAACACAGCCAAGCTCGTTTGACTGGCTAATTGGTTATCCTAATTCGAGGTTAGGTACGGGAGGTGGAAGTAGGTTTTGCATAAAATCGAAGAGCGACCCGTGAGTGATTGCGGCTCAGAGAGAAACTTGAGGCTTTACTGGACGGCGCTTGTCTTTAAGCTCCTTGGGATCGTGGAAGACGCGCGTTGATGAGCAAGTTGTTTATTCTTCTTTTATTTTTTTGTTTCGTTTTTGGTTATTTTTTTATGGTTATTTGGATACTTCTTAGCGAAATTAATCCGTAGTCGATTGATATCGATAAAATCGTTTAATAAAATGGTATCAAAAGTTTCAAGAAATGTATGAAATCAATAAAAATTTTTAACATGACTACAATAAGGGTTGATAGGACAAACCTTGTGGATTTTTATAAAAAAAGAAATCGCACTTTGTTTCTGAATGTTTAAAACTATGCAGTGATATTTAAGGTGCAATACTTGTTTTTTTCCTTCATTGACAAAGACTACCATAAAAAGTGAAACTACGCGAATACTTGGATTTTCTTCGTTTTAAATGATTTTGAAACCAATGTTGGAATTATATGAGATTAAATTACTAGAAATTAAGAAAATACTTTGCCAAAGTAAATAATTTCAATGTAGAAAATAAAATCATTGTGGAATCATTTTGAAATAGGTGAATTTTTAGAAATCCGAAATCATGAAAATTCATCACGAATATTAAAATTATAATATTTTGGACTTTTATTTAAATGGCATTATTTGACGTTCTGGTAGTATGAGTTATAATATTTTTTAATCAGTTGGAGAAATTCATCAACGTGAATACAAAAATCTTTAAACGCAATCAACTCCAACTAAATGAAGTTTCAAATTTTTTATCGTAGCAATTACTTTTTTGTATCGATGATTTGCACTAAAAATTAACAGATAATACTAAAATGATTACCAATACTATTAAAAAGATGATATTAAAAATGAATCAACCCAAGTACTCCTGCTGAGACTCAAAGTTAAAAAATCGATCTTAATATAGATATAATAAGATTCCTTCGATTTCGCATCATCTAAAACATGTGACAACTGAAGATGGTGGTAAATGCATGATACGTTCAAAGTCCAATGAATACGAAAGAGAAACCATTCCACCAGCTTCGTCTCTCTCTCTCCTTGATCTTTTTGGATTCGCGCGAACGCGACAAATTGAGCGGCTTCTTTCGCGTTACGTGCACGTTACACTTGTAATCTCGTTTGTCCCCGTCGAATTTCACACGACCCACTGATTCCATTGACCTCGACGCATTCGTAGGCTTTTTCTTTGGATGTTTGAACCTTTTTTTTGCTAAATTGAAAAATTCTGCGTGAAATAAGAGCACGTGTACGCACACTAATTTTTCAAGTAGAACATTCAACGTTTGGTCAGACACCCTACTTTTAAAGAAAATAAAAAAAAATAATAATAAAAATACTTGGTCTTTGGAGCACAGTTTTCTTTGTTGCTTTAATTTTTGGCGAAGGTTGTCACCCTTAGGAAAAGGTAAAAGCATTTTTATCATGCACTGAGCGACCCAATTCTCAGAATCAAAGAAAATTTCTTTGCCCTCATTCCGTTAAATATTTTCTTATGAGTAAAAAAATATAAGTTAATTAAAAATAATATTTTATGGAATTAAAATCTTCTTTTTTTAATTACGAATTTCTCATCTAGTTGTATAAAATGTTTTTTTTTGGATCGACTAAATTTGTTCCAATTAAAAGAAAATGTTTAACGGTAAAAAAACTTCCTTTGACTCTAAGAATTGGGTTGCTCAGTTTACTTCCAAATTGTTTCAACGCAGAGAACCAGTATCTACAGCTTCCCAGAGACGACAGTCGTGGTACTGTCAAAAATGAGATGACAAAAATAATCAATCCTCTACAGATCAAATCTATCAACACACCCTCACCTTTTCACGAAACCAAAAAAATACATCGTGTTAAAGCATTTTTGTTTCTTTGTCACATAAACACCACTGATTAGATTACAGCAGCTAAATCGAGCAAAGCCCACCACGTAGTATTGGGAATAAAAACCCGGCATCGCTCGAAGCCTCGTTACAATCATCAGCCACCCGAGGCTCGGTACTCGCCCTAATAAAAATTTCAAGTGCAGTCGTCATGCTAACGATGTAACATCGACACCTATACGCTTGGAACAAACAAACAAAAGAAGGAAAAAAAAAAGAGGGTACGGGCACAAAAGGGAGGAAGTGAGCGACGATTTTGTATAATAACGAGCCGAGAGGAGAGAAATCGATCGGTCCGCCGGGCTCTGGAAATAAACGACGACGGGAGGGCTGAACTTCTTAAAGACGAAGGCGGGTGGGAGCCTCGTAATCGATGTTGCACAAGAAAAGGGGCGGGGGGTGTCTCGAAACTCTTAACTTTAAAAAGTTGTCTGTCTTTTTGAATTTCGCCAGTATAAGAAACGCGCGTGTGTGTGTGTGTTGATGAATCAACATGTCACAAACTTCCTTAAGCGCTGATTAATCTCTCCAACTTTTTGGACGCGTGCCATCGGCCTCTCCCACCCTCTTTTCCGTCTTCTTTTTCTCTCTCTCCTTCCCCTTTACTGTGCATGTACGTATATACATGTATACACACGCCTCCCGATATGTATCGTGCAATTTCCTGAGAAGGCCTGAAACGGAGGCGCCTGCGCTGTACACTTTTACCTTAATTGTGCGAAAACGCGCTCTACCCGCTGTACTTTTTTCCCTCCTGTTTTTGTTCTTGTCTGCTTTTCGTTAGTACATCATTTTTTTTTCTGCGCGAAAGCTTCGCGCGTTTATTTTTGCGAAAAAGCTCGTACTGAGGTATTGGATGAGCTTTTCGTAAGTAGGAGGTGGCTTGAATTTTTTTTTTTTTTTTCGGCTATTCGTTGAAGGTGCGATGTAGGACTGTTGCCGGATATATCGCCAAAGTTTAATCGAGAGTTTGCGCTATTTTTGTTTTTGAGACAACTTTGGGCTCTCATGAATTTCAAGTAAAAACACTTGAGAAACATTGGTAAAAATAATTTTTCTAAGATATGGACGATTTCAATAAGATATGTTTGAAAATTTTATAACTCACTGAAAGAAAAAAAGTTTTAAAATGCCCTCTTAACAAATTTGTTTTCACTGCTCGTAATAGTAGTAATTATCACAAGTGCACAGTCGTTTTTACTGCTTTTACAACATAAATTAGTGTCCAGTATTGTAAAAGTTTCGTAGTACAAAGTAAATAGTTTCTACTCATTTGTATTTACTACTTCCATAGATTCATCTTAAATATCATAGATACTTGTCCTTATCATAAAATTGATTCTTGGAATTGGACCTACACTTATGAAAAAAATAAAGTATCTTTAGTACGTCTATGATGTTACAATCTGGACAACAACGATTTCACATAAACTTTGACATTATTTTATGAAATAAGCTTGAATAATTCATCAAAAGTCGTTTGTGTTGTAAGTCAATGAGGAAAAAGTATACATCGTACTTTGCCAGTAATCAAATGAAACGCGCTAAAATTAAAGATACAAAAAAACTCTCTCAACAACTAAACTTGAATGAAATTTCCGTATTAGCTGACGAAAAGTCAAAAGCTTGGAGGTGCCCACCAGAGAGTAGAAATGTATATACATAAAAGCACAACAATCCCAGCCGTCCCGTGATCCCTTACACGCGTATACATAACCATTGGCCTTTTTGGCAGAGGCGCAGTGTTTGCCGGCAGCGATAGCAGCGGCTCCTGAGCCGAATCCTTAAGTTGCCACGGCACCTCGCGCCAAACGATAGCTCCCGGTCCTCTTCCGCTCGAGATTCTTTATTAAGTGAATTCGTAGTCGAGTTATGAAGCGATCTCCCCTTCCCCCCCTTCCACGAGCTCTCCTGGAGATGAGCCACGCGATCGAGCCGATAAACCGATTTGCCGTTTGTTTCTTCCTTCCATGGCGAGTATCCTTTTTCTCGTTTGACTCCTCCCCGAGAGGGTGCACGTAACTTTTTCGTGTAGCCTTCATTGATGTTTGATCGGATCTCGTTTGTTTGACCTGTTTTATGCGGTTATGATGGTGTTTGTTTCGTTAAGGAGGGCATGGATTACTTTTTCTGGATTTCTCAAAGAGGAAACATTACTCATCGATGGTGCAATAGTTTTTCTGAAGTTATATTTGAGATCATGTAAAATCTATTCCTTTTTCATAATGTCTTTTAAATGCCAATCAGTATATCTTTGAAAACATTCAGTGGAAACTTTTTTTTTTTTTTCATTTTAATATTGTCGTTTTCTGGACTGTCATTTCTCAGGTCTAATGTGAATTTTCACTTATCATACTTAAGGGGATGGCATTGAGTATTTACAAACAGTTTTTTTAAAACTAATGAACTTTTGAATAAAATACGGATTGAGAGTGTATATCAGACCAAGATGAAAACAAATTTTGGCTGTTTCAAAATTTTTCTTTTTTAAAAACGAATTTCGAGGTTGACCTATGCTATCGTACGTAACACCATTATGAAAAAAAAAAAAAAGAAAATCAGCATATGCTTATTTATTTATTCAATTTTTTCATCCTAATCAGTACCACTTACGTACTGTAAGTGACATTAATTGACTCCAAATCTAATATCGGGCCTTATTAAGCACTAACAACTTTTTTTTCGTCAAAGGTAATTCACACCCTTGAAAAGAGTATTCTTTAGGAAAACTTTTCAGGATGTAAGCTTCATCTAAATCATTGATCTTATACCGTGAGACAAATTTTTACTGCGATTTTTGGTTTTTACAATACAAATTTTGAATACAGTGTTCATTCTATCCCACAGAAAACAAAGTGTGCAACTCCTTACATGTTGTTCACATTACAAGTTACTTCGTTCTTGTTATGAAAGAATATTCATATTTTACTCAATGAATAAAAAAACTATTTTTTGTGTAATTTAAGATGTGCATGTCAAATCCTATTTTATTATTAAAAAGTGTTAATCACGTAAGCTGGTAAGAAAAAATCTAATTTTTGCGCAAAACGATCATATACGTTTGGAAAAAAAAGATGCAAAAAATAATTACCATACAATTATAAAATAGCTCACCCCTTCCATCTCTCCCTTGCCACTTATTTCTTCCCCACCAAACAAAAATGAAAAAAAAAAAAAAAAAAAAGATGAAATAGCTCGAGCCTGGATTTTTTCGTCACCACCCCAGCGTTTCGTACAACCACATGCAGCTCTCGCTTTGCCGGGGCGTTTGGGAAAACAATCTCATTGTTTCGCGATGGTCAAGTGCTCCGGACGCTCTCGACGCCGCGCACACGCGAGCATTGTCCGTGGAATGGACTTTCTCTCTCTTCCTCCCTTTCGTTTCCTATGGATCTTCTTGTTTTTTAGGGTGAATAATCGCGAGAGCTGTCCTTTTTTTTATGTCTTTTTTCCTCACGTCCAGCCTCTGTTTCGTTTGCCTCCTTTTTTTTCCGACCAACCACTATCTGTCTTTCTCTCTTGGGAGGGAAGAAAAGGAAAGCTAGGCCGAGGCCACTAGACGCTGCTGGACGTGAGTTGATTAAAGCTCCTATTGAAGCAAGCTCCTCTCCCTTTTTTCTCTCACACACCTGGTACTGAAACGCAGTTTTTTTTAGAGGTGATACAGGAGGATTGTGCGATAGGAAAAATAATTATAGTAACAATCGTCATCGCCGTGTCCTCTAATTTCAATTAAGTTTAGTGGATGGATTAAAATGGCAAATCTAAGTTTGGAAAGCTTTTATTGGAAGGACAATATATCATAATGGACTTGACGAAAGGTAATATATCTCCCTTGTGAAAGAAAATTCGATTTCCGAGGAAAAAAAAAAAAAAAAAAAAAAAAAAAGAATGGGAGGGAAAAAAGCGAAGAGTGACACACTCTAATTCGACGAGAAACAAAAGGGTGACTCCTGGGAGCAGTGGTCAGAAAACCGGAGAGCAGTGGTCTGCACCCCCCGGGGAGATTTCTCCGCGGATCCTAAATCAGGTTTCGTTTTCCCGTCCCCGTACACGTCCCTCCCACCCCTGCCCGCCCTTTTTTTCGCAGACTGGCTTTTTTCCCTTCTCCCGAACCCCCATCCCTGTTTATAAGCTTTCGAGTGGCCGGCTGCCGATTTTGGAATAAGACTTTCGTGTTACTCTTGTTTTATCTCCCCTCCCTTCCTTGGATCCTCCCTTTCTCTTTATTTCTCTCGACGCTGAATGGCCTTTGTCGGATTTTCCTTTTGTTCTCAACTGTGCCTCATTACGTTTGGGCTGAAGATTTAAGCATTCATGCATGCTTCGTTATTTATTACGTTATTTTGAATTGCTAACATTTTTTTTCCATTTATTATTAAGAACGTTTAATTTATAAAAGATTTAACAACTAATCAGCTCAAAATTTCTGTAAGCTTTGGTGTACGGATATTTTAATAAGGTTTTTTTCCATGGTTTCTAGTATTTGTGAAATAGGGAGTAAATATGAAACTTAATCTAAATTTTATCTTTATGAATTGGTGGAAGATATTTTTGTAAGTTTTAATAAATATAAAAGTTTAAGAACCAATAAAAATATTAATCTTGAAAAGTGTTTTTTCTTCTTCTTCATCTTTTGATAAATTTCTAGGTGTCCTCGTAGATTTTTAAATATTCCTTTTTCCTCTTTGTTTTTACATCTGTTCATAATTAAGCGTGAGGCTAATTGGGCAATTGGAAATTGTTTTTTAATCAAGTATGCTAATTACAACCAAAAAAATGATGAAAATCAAATACTGTAATATTATTACATTTCTTTCAATTATTTTGAAACAAAATATATATTTTTTGTAAAAGATAACTAACACACACATTTAAAATCTTAAAATTTACATTTTATTTTAGTGCATACAAGTTTTTAAAAAGTACACGTACTTATTGTTATTGAAGTACATTTTTTAACTCTTCGGCTGTGTGTTTTCTGGAAGAGGTACTAACTGCACATTTGCAGTATTTTTTACACTTAATATTTAGTCAACTTTTACATTAAAGAATGTCATAATTTTACAAGACATTGTGTAATTTAAAAGAACATGATCTATCATGATCGCCAATAACCAATACAAAGCTATCATTTTGTTTTTATGAACTCACCCCTAATGAAAAAATCTTTTAAAAAAAATATTCTCATGACTCAACTAAATTTAATAAAAATCATGCAAGGAAAGAGATCTTCCGCTGTCAAAAGTAAATTAATAAAAATCAGTGATTTACATTCAAGCTTCCCGTCCATCATTTCCCCCCTTTATTTTCATTCCAGGGCACCACTTCCATTAAATACATCCCTTTGCCTCCTCCCTCCCTCCACCTACAAAGACGTCTTACTCCTCGTGCCCATCTTTTCCTCCTTTGCTGAGTAAAAAGTTCGCGTCTCGCGCGAAGAATACTTTGGCCGCTTCTCGTTTTTGTTTGTGACGAATGAAAGGCGCGTGAGAGAGGCCGAGAGAGAGAGAGAGAGCGATTTCCCACTTTCGAGTACATAAGGATGTTTTCAGCCGGTAATTGATTTCTCGCGCCCACCCCCTGGAGGAAATTGAATTTTCCAGAATTTAGCGCCGCGAGGCCGCCGAGCCGGAAAATTGGAAAATTTTTTTCCTCCTCGCGAATGTCGGACAATAGGTCGACTCCGCTCTCTTTCTGTTTGTGTGTATACGAATGTATATGTACATCCTCCTCTGCTGAGATCAAGTTAAAAGCATCGAGGGAAGTTTGGGTATTAACGACGCGCGTATTTTCATGCAAACGACTCTTCCTTGCGTATATAGTACTTTTGATGAAAATCCTGCAGCGATCAATGGGTTATTTTAAAAAAATGTCGTACCAGCAGCGTGAAATCACCTACCCTGCACGTATACGAAAATGATCATCCGGCTCGTCAACTGAGCGAGTCGTACACAATACACACTTCCGATTTCGTGGACACGTGCCGCGTGTGCCAATCGCGTTCACAAAGAGCCACTGCTCCGTTCGGGAAGGTCATTGTGGGCCAAAGACGACGGGCGAGGGGATTCGTGTTAAAGACACATGGGGTGATGTTGCTGGAATTTCCGGTGAGGCCAGGAGACGGAGAAGTTGAGTCTCTACGATACGATTTTATAAATTGGAAAATAAAAATACTTTTGAGTGGGTTTTGTAGTTATATTTTTAAAATATCATGATGCCTCAAAAAGTTACATTGCCTCGGCAGTGTAGCAAGACAAATTTTACGAGTTCTGAAGTGTTTATTGTAATTATACTCAAAAATTCAATTCGAAATTTGTTAAATTCAATTCTTTTGTTTATTGAGAGAAATATTTCAATGGATACTTGAACTTATGGCCTATTTGAAATAAGTCGAATCAAATAATAAATTAACAATTTAATTTAAATAGTAATGAAAAATTATTTTAATCTGTTTGTTTGTTAACTGGATTCTCAACTAGTCAACAATTGAATTCGATTGTTAATTTGAATTTGAAGAAAATTGATTTCAATTACTAACTGAATAATGACAGAATTAAATCTCAATTAAAATTATTTAGAAGCCTCTTGATGAAACAGTTATTCGTTGTATTTGAATCGTTTTTAAAAGATAAAAAATTTTTATTTTCCAAAATAAGTTATTGAAGTTATTCTAAAAAATATTTCCCAAACATTGTTTCGACACTAATCGTGAGTCCTCAACTGAGCGTGGCCTTTTTTTGGCATTACATTGTGTTCATTGATCCAACTATTTTTCAGCTCAATATTTATATTTCTCTCGACACTCGATGAACTATTATAAAAAAAGTCTTCGTCCTCTCTGCCGCTTACCACCGATAAGAAATAATACGTTTCATCCAACAAACTTTCCTGTACTCAACTTTTTGCTGTGAAAAAGACATTTTTTTTTTCTTCCATCCACGCACTCGAACTTGAAACTAAACTCGACAGCCTAGTACGAAACAACTCCCGAAAAGAGCTCCTGAAAGCCAAAGTTTCTCAAAGCTCTCGTGTCCCTTTAAAAACGGCAAACCAAAGCAAAAGCTCGTACCGAATAATTCAAATCGCAGACCAGCCACTTGCTCCTCTCTCTCTCTCTCTTTTCGGATCCTCTCGTCGCGAAACTCCAATTAAACAGTAATCGAAAACCCGAGCCGAGGACGGAATCAACGGGGGAAAAAGCTCGAATTAAAATTCGCGGGGCTCGGCTGCAAGTAAAACACCAGCGTAGCTACCTTCCCCCGTTTATACAC
Organism: Copidosoma floridanum; assembly: GCF_000648655.2. The sequence goes on along the minus strand of NW_019379752.1, from coordinate 74,582 downwards.
GCTGACTCGTGCTCTCCCTTTTTCTCCTCTCCTTTCGCCATTACCATCTCGTTAACGGTGTACGGGATACACGTGATCGAAATTTTGTCCTTGCGTTTCTTCTTTCAACAGTACACGAGAGACTCGAGTCTCTTTTTTTGGCTGCTGTTGGATTGATTGGTTGCAAAAGTTGCCCTTTTTTTTAAGACATGGTTGTCTTTCAACTGTACAAACATCCAAATAACTACTAGGGATGACTATTTATTGATTCTACTACTTGTGGAATCGTTTTTTTTGTGATTGAATTAATGCCTGATGAATGTGTCGCTGTACCGATACAGATGTAAGACTTTGAAATGTATATTTATACGAGTAACTGATGCGTCCGACTAATCATTGATTTTACTACTTATGGTGTTGATTTTTTTTCTGCTATTGAATTGATGTGGGTGAATGTGTTGGAGTACTGATACATATGTAAGACTTGAAAATGTATATTTTCACGAGTAACTGGTACGTCTGACTAATCATTGATTTTACTACTTATGGGATTGATTTATGCTGCAATTCAATTGATGTGTAGTAAATATGTCTTAGTACGGTTGTAGAATTATTTAAAATATATATATTTTAAAATAATTAGTAAGTCTGACTTATGATTGATTTAACTACTTATGGAATAGATTTTTGCTACGATTCAGTGGGTAAGTGTTAAAATTGCTTTGGCAAATGAAAAATACATTTATATAAATAATTTGTGCGTCTGACCAAATATCGATTTTTATCACTTGCAGTATCGATTTTTTACCATCTTTAATAGTGTCCTCAAATGGAAAAATTTACATTTTTTAAATAAAAAATGTATATTTTCACTGTCGCACACGTGTACCAAAATTTTAATGTTTACATCTTACTTCCAAATAAAAATGTAATTATACCTAAAAGTTTCAAGCTGAAAGCAAAATTTAATTAAAAGTTGAGTGAAGATGTAAATATTAAGAAAATTTTTCCTTTTTTTTTTATTCACTGCACTTAAAACAAATTTAATGTAAATAAATTAGCATATTCTCAGGTTACTTCGAGCTTGTGTGCACCCGAAGCTCATATTTTCATTAAGTAATGCACTGCAAAAAAAAAAAAAAAAAAGAAAAAAGTACAAGCCACCGCAGCAGCAGCTCAAAAGCAGTGTCTGTTGTTCTGGTTTCACCTCCGCGAGTCCACAACTCACCCCTGAAACTTTTTTTCTTTTTCTTTTTACAGCCATCACATTCGTTTGATTACTTAACGAGATGAAAAATAAAAAAAAAATTAAAAAAAGAACGCATTTGCGCTCATTTCCCATTCACGATCACCCGAATGCGACGCGCTGTGGTTTTTTTTTCATCACCCGTATTGAAGAAGATCTCATTTTGCGAGTGAAAATTTTTTCATGCGCCCCCGCCACTCGAAAACGCCGCGAAAGGACTTTCTTTTTCTTGCTTTTTCATTTTTTTAAAAGAGAATTTTCACCCTCGTGTCTTTCAACTCGCTCGTTCTCCCGCGTTGTTTCAAATAAAAAAAGGCCGAGTGGGGGAGAAAAGAGGAAAGTCGCGTTTTCGAGGCTGCGTTTCATCCTTGGTCGTGTACCTTCTGTACTTGTTTTGTTCCGTTTTTCTGTTTTTTTCCAAGCGCTTGCGAATATTCGTCTCCATGCGGGACCCTCTTTTTTTTTGGGTCAATGACACCACGCTCAGAATGACTGTTTTAAAAATGTGCACGAGTCAAGATCGCATCGATGAGTTCAGGTATCTTTTGGATAAAATTTTTTTTCGCGTCTGAGGGTAGAAACATTCCCTGACTAAGCATAGAAGACAAATCGTAGTTTTTTGAAGTACTGATGAATCCTAATAATATTGACAATAAACATATCTCATCTTTCCACATATACGTATCTAGCCCAGGATGTCCCATAATGCAGTTTACATGACTCTCAAAATAAAACTCTGACATTTCTCTGTTTTTTTGTTTTGTATCTGATTGAGGCCAGACGCGCTCATGTGAGTACCTATACACACATAGGACTACTTTTGAAGCAAAAGAGACATAATTAGCTGCCTCCCTTGACGCACGCTGTAGTGGAGGGTCTCCCTTTTCAACTCCTCGTCGACTCGTTTTTTTCCGAGTTATCCTTTTTTTTTAAGCCATTCATCGTGCAATAAATTGTAAATAATATGAAAAATAAAATTTGGATTAAATAATCAAGATAAAACTGTACCAGTTGTGTCACATATTTTTATTAAAACTAGTATTACTTTGAGGTGGCTCCTTTGGTAAGGCAAGAATGCAACTAGGACAAGAACAACTTGAACAATGTTGTGAACTATCTAGTGCTTTTAGAATTGTCATTAAAATATAACCACTTTCTCATTAATTCTGTCCGAAGAGGGAGATTTTTACAATTATTAAAATATATTCCAACTTGAAAATGAAACTTTTCAACATCTCTAACCAGCAAGAGTCTGATTGCAGTTTTTGTACAGTGAAACATTTTTGTACTTACATTACTCTTGTACACCAGATTTCTGGTTTTGAAATGCAAATAAACAATGTTGAGATGCTTTTTTTGGTAAACGAACGATCCGTTTTTTTACGTTTTCCTGAATACTTTTACTAATAAAAGGTAAATTTTAATGAGTTTTGTTTGATCTCTTTGTGAATTTATTAGGAAAACCAAAATTCCACGTATACCATACATCTTGTTTATATGATAATTTTTATCGCTCTCGTATCAAAAACTTAATTTTCATTAATTTGCCGTAGAAAAATTTGAAACATGAAAAAATTCCAACCGTGAAAACCACCTTAAATATTTTAACAACCATCTTACGGTTTTTTTCATCCAATGGACCCCTCGCGGTTCATCCAACTGTAAATATTAGAATCATCAAATCACCAAATAAAACGTCGACCAACCACTATAATCACCCAAAACCCACGGCAAACGAGATAAACCTCGTCGCTGATCTCGACGGGGGGGGGGGGCTAGACTCCAAGACAAAAGCCAAGAACGAAATCTCCCCCGACCCCAGCTCGCTTCCAAGAAATTAGAAGCCAGAGAGAGAGAGAGAGAGAGAGAGTTTACACTCTCGCGACCTCTCCATAAATTTAACGGCCTCTCAACCCTGTACCCCCTCAACACACGCACGTACACGTAAAGATGCGACCGGCTGGTTGGTAGCTCACAACTCACGATTTGCATCATAAGTGCCGTTTCTTTTGGCAAAGCCGTGGCCAAAAGCCTGAGCTTTTACGCGGCAGCCCGCCGCGCATCCTTACCTTATGTACAGTGGGGAGGGTGGGGGGGAAGAGGTCCCGTCGTCGTCGTGTCGGACGCGTTTAGCGGTAGCGCCTCCGAATGCGTGTAAAACCGCGGGCGAGAGGCTGCCAAAAAATCTTTGTAGGCCTTTTAGGGTGCATGGTGTATTGCACGCACTAGTATTTTTTCTTCTCACCCGCTTGTTTGTCGCTCTGTCGTGCTTGCGTAGGAAAGAAAAAAAAAAAATCACGGATCCCCATTTTTTCAAAAGGAAAACTCGTGTGTTTACCGGAGGGTTTTTTTTTTCGGGTGCTCTTGTGGGCTTTTTGTTCGGAGCGTGCTTGGCGAGCGGAAATAGTTTCTGGTTTCCTAGCGATGCTCTTGTTTCTTTTGCCGCTTTTTATTTTTGTTTTTTGTTTATTGTTTTTTTTGGGTGGGTATGTACTTGAAGTTCTTCCACGGGATGGGAGAGAGCTGGTTTTGCTGTTCCTTGGGTAGAGCAGAAAATATTTTTTAATGTCAAGGGACGAGGATTTCCCATGCGATTTTTCCTTGGTATTTTAGTTTTTGTCAATAAGTATAAATTTTGACATATTTTTAGATAATTTATCACAAAAGACTTTTACTTCATTAAAAAAGAAAAAAAAATTGTAAGATCAATTTAAGTGTACAAAATTATAATAAAACAAATAATGAAAGACACAACATAAAAACTACTTACTTCCTAAACACGAGATGTAAATTGAAAAATGTCATGCACAAAGGACCAAATATCTAAAACTACAGGGATAGAATGTTTCATCATTCGTAATCTAATGTCAAGTGTACTTAGGGTTTAAACCACTGCTAGAATCAGTAAGCAGTCCGTAAATAGAATGTCATCAGTTTATAGTACTAGTACTATAATTTTTATAATTTTTTTTTTCTTAGTGCAGTCAACAAAAACACAATTGCCAACAATGTCTTAAGAGATACAAAATATTCATATTTTTCGCACTTTGTGAAACTTCAGACAAAATTTACCTAAAAAATTCTCTCAAAAAATTTTTGTGCACCAGATGATAAAAATCCATGCAACATTCACCCAGAAAAACTTAGATTCACGTACAAAGCTTTTTGTTCCATCGCTAGCACAAAAACGTGAATACCCCCAGTTGCATGCGCAAGATAAGAGGAAAAATCCCCAGTGACGAGCTCAAAAATTTCACCGGCTGGCAGAGAAGAGGAATAATGTTTCGACGTAACTAAAAATAAAAGCAACTCTTTTTCGACCCAAACTCATACCCGCGCTCTCTGACGTACACCTACTCGAGCGTCGGGGAAAAAACCTCCACTCGCATCGACGTCGGGGAGGCGTGGCTTTGTTATGTTAATTGTTTCAAACTTTAAACTCGTCTATTTTTCGCGCGCCTACGCGGGGGATTTACTTTTTCACCCCCACCCCTTCCCCTTTGAGCCTCACTATGGTAAAAACAAACTCGGCAACACGCTATTTTGTACATATTTTCGTACATAAGCAAGAGCGTTTCGAGCAAAGAAACTTTTTTTTTTCACTAGTGCCCTCGTTGCGTCTAAAATTAATGCGAAACGAGCTTTTTGGTGCGTGAAAATCGTAATTAGCATTTTATAAACACAAGCGCGCCAAGTTTTCGACTCATTGGTTCTGCTCGCGTTGTTGAGATCCCGATTAATTCGGCCCTCCGTACATCATACATGCCGTCCCGGAAAAGCTGCGATTGTGTTGTTTCGTACTGTTTAATACGATTAAAGGTGGATGGTTATCGATTAAAAGTTGGTCAACTTGGTCCAAAAATTGATGTACGACTGTTTGTTCAATAATACAATGAAATAATTGAATTTACTTTAATTCACAACTTGTACTCGTACACTCACTTGTTTTATCGATAAACATTTTCACTTTGTTGTCGGTCATATTTTACGTCTGATTTTTTACTTGAATCAGGGATATAATAATCAACTTCGTAAAAACTTTATTCTATGATTTTATTGTAGTTATAATTCAGTCAAAAAGTTTTTCTTGTCATTCGTAAGATTTGTTTGAATCATCGTCATGTGATCACTTACAAAATGGTTCACTTTGAAGTTAGTTATCTCTTTGAGACAAAAAATGATGCCGTCGTCGTCATTGACAATTACTAGATTTTGTTTACCTACTTGCATTTTAACAAAAGTATTGATGTTACAGAAAAAAAAGATGATTAAAGGTAAATTGCAAAAACTGATCTTACAAATATTTACTTATCATTTATTGGATACCAAAAAACATAAAAACCATCAACATCACACCTGTACTACAGCATCAAAAACCATCTCCTGACAACAAAGTCGCTCCTCATTTCCAAACGCAACACTAGCAAAGACCTTCTCAAAGTACTCTCTCGTGCTAAATCTTTTATTGAATTTAAGTTCATCGCCTCCTCTCTTCCTGTGCCCTCTTTCACCTCTATTATACTGTCATTCCTCTCTCGAATTTTTCGCTCGCTCCAACCACTCGAAGTCGCATCTTGCTTTTTTTTATTGCTTTGTATTCAGATAAACCCTCCTCTCGATTCTCCTTTTCTTAAATACCTCGCATTCTTCCTTTTTTTTTTTAGGAAAGAATACACGAGTTCACGCGCAGGTCACCATGAGATTCTTTTCTGAAGGCTCGAATGTGGACGAAATTTTTGTAGAAAACGATTTCATGTGTACGATTATTTATTTTTAGTTATTTTATAATATATTGTCTGATTACTTTTGATTTTTTCTACTTCAACAAAAAGAGATCATAATATTTTCCTAAACAAGTAAATTCAATAATTTTTTTTTTTAATACAATTAATGAAATCCATGTTGGAGTGTTTTATTGTGATACATTGGTCGACAATTTACTGCGCACAGACAGTCTATTAATTATCATAGCTTTTTTGTTACTAATTAAAAAAAAAAAAAAAAAAAGTATCGACTTTACCACAAGAATAGTGTCGTCCGTCGTACCTCTCCACGACGTCTAAATCCAAAGAAGGTTGATCAGTTTCTCAAACCGCACTGGCTCGCACCTACACTGTTCTCCACCATACCATTTTAGAGTAAATTTCCACCAAACACCAACGCGATTACCATTTCCGTTCCAAGCATGCACTCGCTCGCCGTGGCCAACGAGATCAGTCCGCCCCCTCATCCGAGTTAATAAGACGTGCCAGGGGTGGTGGTGATAGTGGGGAGGCTTTATTCTTCCCACCCTACGAGAAAGGCAGAGGCCGGAAGCTTAAGCAAATGAAATCCGTGGATGTGATCGGATACCACGCCCGAGAGAAAAAACGTGCCTCGCGGGCTTCTTTTGTTACACACGCTTGGAGATGTGTTATTCGTAGGGACACCGGCTAAGGATACGGGGATGGAAATTAAATTGCTCGGCTGTTTTTTCAACTTGGATTTTTTTTTTTTTAATCATACGCTTTTATTTAACTCGCACATCTGTACGTCTCTCGTGGTATAAGTGAATCTTGTAACTAATTGTTATCTTTGAGATAAGCTAAGTATATATTTTTTTGAGTAATAAGATTTTGCTGTCGATTAGAGCTTATGGTAGTACGAATGTATTTCATTGAGTTGAATTCTTAAAAGTTAAAAATCATAGGTTTTGAATACAAATACTTTTAATTTCTCAATGGCTTGTCTTACCTTACTCGTCTGTCTCTACTGAATTTTATAGACAACGAACTTTTATATCAAAAGTTCAGTTTTCATCTACAATAAAATTAATTTTGATAAAAATATTTGTCAAAAATTACAATACAATGTAGTGTAAGTGTATTGCATTGAACTCTTACTTTCATTGAATCCTTGAAAATAAAAAAATGACGAATTTTGAATACAAATACTTTTGATTTCTCAATGTCTTGTCTTACCTTACTCGTCCGTCTATACTGAATTTTTCACAGGAAAAACTCTTAGCCTTTATAAAAGTCCACTAAACTGTTTTGTCTACTCGTGGTTAAAAATTACACCTCAAAAATTTAAAGTGAAAAGAGACGTGGAAATCATATATTTCAAGTACGCTTTGATTTATGAATAATTTCGATGACTTCTCTGCCCTTATACGAAAAATGACATTATTCTACTCGATAGTTAACAAACAAAAGTACATTCACAAAATATTTCGACACACGTTTCCCTAGGATCGCTCGAGGTTCCGGGGATCGAGAGGCGTAAGGGACTATCGCACGCAGACAAACAATGCCGCGCTCGTGCGTAATGTAATAATGAATTATCCGAGCCCCACGGAGCATGGAAGATACGAGAAGGCCGCACGCACACGCGAGCGGATGGCTATCTTTTCTCGGGGGCTGCTGAAACGCGGAAACAATGGTGGGGCCGAATGAAATAGAGCGAGTCTTGGTCGTGGGGGAGGAGGGGACAGTTACTCGAGACAATGGGCAGCGGGAGGGGTGTGCCGTCCAGGTGGCGCGCGAACTCGACGGAGCGCTAACGGCTTTTGTTTTCTTTTCTCTTTTTTTTGTTTTTTTGTTTTGGCTCTCTTTTATTTTTTCAAGGTGCCAAGAGAAACGAAGGTTGCCACTATATCGGCGAGTAACCATCGATTGGTACACCTCGAATTTCGGTAACCACGAGTTAGTACCTGAAATCAGTGAAAACAGCATTCTCTGACCATAGAGATTTTCCACTGATCCCCCCTGTTCGAAACAGAAAATGTTTCGTGTCCCGGCAACATTGACTCACGAAACTAACCGTACAATGTATCCCCAGTACAGTCTCTAATCTCAGATTGAAAAAAAAAATGTTCCTTTCCACTTGATCTTCAAGTCGTGCGGAAGAGCACGGCCACTGTGCTCAGGCGTCACTCGCCAAGAGGGAATCTGGTTCAGTGGCCCGGTCCCTCCTCGGCGTACGAGATAATGTCCACGATCTACAAGCTTATTATTACCAAAGGCAATCAGGGAAATCAATCCCCCGATAAAATAAACCTCGCATCTCGCACTATTTCTGGAAAAGGGGGAAGGTCCTCTCATTGTGTGCCAGGAGACAATGCCTCGGAAGTTCACCGACGGCGTCGCTTGTTTATCACCGACTCCTTCGTCCCTTTCGATGCTCGGGCTGATATCCAAAGGGTCGCTTGTTTAGAGTGAAAAAGACACGCTGCTGGAGAAAAGTGGAGAGCGCACGGAGGGGGTGTTTTGGAGGAAATAAATGATGATCCTTAGGCTCGTTCGGGGACAAGTGCCCCGAGCGGGAGGCTGCCAGGAGACACGTGTGCAGAGAAGGAGGAGGGGCTCTGAATATTCATGGCGTCGCGCGCTCCTACGCGGATGGATGAGGGGTAAGGTCGATTTGTGCGGATGATGGCTCCATCCACTGTACGTGCGACTCGTCTTTGAAGCTTGTGTGCGAGATCAGGCATCTATACCCCCCCCCTTTTTTAGCCTTTTTCGATTGATCTTTTTCACAGGACACAGGTGGATTTTTAATTTCTGCGTGCAAGGGAAAAATACACTAAGAATATTTTTACGTAACATGCGATGCAAAATTTAATATTAATATATGTATATTTTTGTTTGTTTGTTTGTTGCAACATCATATAAAAATCGTACCAAACAAGCAATCATTCGTAACGAAAAACCAATGTCTCTTTCTGTTCCAGGTAAGCAGTTGCCAATGAGTCCTTTGAAAATTCACCTCATCCAAAAAGGTAGACGGCTCCTTTGATTTTAACGAACCAACCATACAACGTACAGTCCAAACAAACAAACGTATAGCACAACAGGAGTAAGGGGGGAGGGAAGGAAGAAAAACAACGATGCTCCTCGAGGCGTTAATTTCGCTGAAAGCAGGCGCACGCAATGCGGCTACGTGCACGTCGGATGCAATTATTTAGCATCCTTTAGCCACGTACATACATATATATGTATACGAAGGAAAGGAGCCTATATCCTCGCTGACGGCTCGCATATTGAATTTCTTATGGATGGGTTATAAGCTGCCGTGGGTCCCTCTTGGGGGTTCGTCTGTCGTCGTTCTCGGGGGGCACGGGAGATTCGACGGGCCTCGCTTACCCTTACTCTATGTTTTCTTTGTGTTTGTTTTTTGCCAGACGAGCGTGAGATTATTTTTGTTTTATTTTTATTTTTTTTTCGGGTTCGCGTGAGTCTGAAATTAGCGGAATCACCGAGGGGTCTTAGGAAGTTGTAGATCGGCAAAGAGGTACGTACAGCTGAAAAAATTCTCTGGCTGTTGAGTTTGTACTCAACAAAAAATAACATTTTTTTTTCACACATTAAATGTGTTGTGAACCCATTCCGATCAAATGTGAGGACCTTAAACGTCAAAAAATTAAAAAAATTAAATTAAATAAAAAAACACAGCAAGAACTAGCGAAAGCACCTAATCCATTCATGTCTCTCGTATAGGGTCCTAACAACTGGAATTTCTTATCAAAATTAAAGATAGATCCACAACACTTTCAACTCCTCCTACGTAAGTGATGGCACTCTTCTCTCCCCATCTATCTTATCATCGGTAGCTGTCGTCATTCCGAACAGAAGTCCACAAATGGCTGTTCTACATCACATTTACCGTGCAATCATCCTTTGTATATTCACAATTTTTTTTTCAATCAAACAAAGCAACAAAGTTGCTTAATAGGTCAGCTACAACTTTCGCACATGCATTACGTACAGAGAAACGCATTTGCTATTCTCAGGGTACAGCCATACTCTGACGTGAATGACAGCACCACGTGACACCATAAAACTAATTTCCCGCAATGCTCGTGTCACGGACATGCGCAATAAATAAAAGAACAGCTAATTCTCAAGTAGTACGAGTCGACGTATGAAACGTGGGCCACGCACGTTGACTCGTACCACTTGAAGGATAGATAGAAATGTACACTGGTGTGTAGGGAAACGGAGAAAACCAAAACAACAAAAATCATTGCTACGAACATATATATATATATATATNAAGACAGATACATATATATATATATATATATATATATATATATATATACACTCTTTGGGGCGCGCCCACAGCTAGTATTGCGAGAGACGAGGAGAGAAGGACGCGTTGTGTATGCGTGCACGTGGAGACAGAGCTCAAGACGGATGAAGCAGAGGCCGGAGGGATGGATAGGTCGGGAAAGCGTTAGGCTCTTTGTGCGTGGGGTGTATATCTGTGTATGGGCGGAGTAGGCGCAGCCAGAGGCCGTGTGTATTGATCAAGACGAGGAGGAGGAGGAGGAGGAGGCCTCCGCCACCTACTCGGGTGGAGAGAAAGAGGGGCTCAGCCTCTCTGTTTCCGTTGTGTTCTGTGGTGCTTGTGTGTGTGTGTGTGCTGCTCTAAGCCCTCGATGCTGGGCTTTTTAGCTGTTTCGGGTGTGCGCTTCTTTTATTCCGGTAGGCTCGTTTTTTTTTTTTTTCTTTACTTTTCGAGGTCTGGAGGACTCGGGTGCTTTGCTTTGTTTTTCCCGTCCGCGTCGATGGTACACATATAGGTCTACTTTTAAGGACGAGTCCGAGGTGAATGGAACCCTCCCCCATGAGTCCAAGCTTACGCGCTCGAATACTCCATTCACAGAGTACCAAGAGTCGCGATCGATGGTGGAAATATTTTTTTTTTCCTTTCGAGCGATCTCTGGTGAGTGGGCTTCGAAATTTTGAGAAAAAACTTACGACAGCGCAGTGTGTCTCTCCTTTTTTTTGGGGGTAGGGGAGCTATTTCACGCTCGGCTTGACATCGTATCTCAGTTTCAAGGTGCACGTGAAATGTCTATTTTTTTGGAAGGGGTGGGGGGTCTCCTGTTGAAACTTGGTAAGGAGTGGGATTCGAGTGGGAGTCTCTGAGTGATTTTTATCGATGATTCATTCGTGATGGATTGTTTGCTGGTTGGGGTGAACTGAAAAGATTTCGATTGGGGGGTTGTTTCGTTTATTTTGGCGAAGATAAAGGGAATAGTGTAGTTAGAGTGAAATTGGGGGGAAATTCAGTTTTGGAAATCATTAGGACCTTCCTTGAAGAAATCAATTTGTAACCAATGTACGGAAGTTGAGATTTTGAGCATCGCTTGGGAAAAGAGAAGGTACAATTGGTTTATTAATACTAAAAAGTACGTGGTGGTTAGATGGTTGGCTACAATTGAGTATATTGAAATAAAATGCATTTGTTGTCGAAGAATTTCCTGTAATTATTTGATTCTGATAAAAAATAGTACTAACTTTCGAATAAATTGTTTTTGCCCCCCACAAGTACATTACTTTTTTTATGAAATGGTACGTAAAATGATACGAATATTTCGTATGATTTTTTGTTTTAAATGTTTTTAGAATCAACATTGAAATCATGTCAAATGAGCTTGAATCATTATATAATTAAAAAATAAATGTTTTACTGAGTAAATAATTTGTTATACATTAGCCAAGTTAACTGTTTTACAATCATTAGAAATTGTAACCCTTCTAGTATTACTTTAAATTAACAGTTTAATGTTGTACAAAAAAATTGGTTTTTTTTTTTCGAGATCTAAAATAAAAATTTTCGTTCAAAGTGTGCTTGATGAAAAGAATTTTTAAAAATAGCGAAGCAAAAATAAAACAGAAAGTAAAATTAAACCGGTTCCCTTTGCAGATTTTACTCGTAGATTTTCAATTTATTTTTAGATGGCTGAAACCACCGTGTCGAAGTCGCTTATTATTATTATTATTATTATTTTTTTTTTCACCAAAAAACGTTAAATCAACGCAAAAAAATACACCATTCACTCAATCGTCATTTGATCACCGCTCCAAAGGCAGTGGCGAACAAGAGGAGTAAATCCAGCCATTCACTCGGAGTACCTTCCTAATTACAAACCTCGAGTCGACCTGAATATCAAACGGGAACGGTTCAAAGGCAGAGAATACTGTACAATTGAATGAAAAAAAAAGGGAAAAAATAAATAAAAAAAAAGAGTGTGTACGTGTGTTTAATAACGCTATCGGGGGAAAATGTGAGTCGAGTGGGACAGCTCGAGGGCTACGAGGGGTGGAGTCAGAGAGAGTAATAGGTCATAGAAGAGCCAGCGTCGGGTCGTCTGTGATGAAAAATTTACGCGCTCGTATCTCGGTTGAGCTGTCGCTCGTATGTTTACTTTGAAAGCGGCTGATTGAAACCGAAATGCTTATTTTCATTTTTTCCCTCCATTAGGCACGAAAACTCGGTAACCCTTAGCCTTTATGTGTATGCTTAGTGCTTGAGTTGGACATCTCCAAGATCCGATCATTACATGAAAAAAAAAAAAAAAGTCAATATTGTACTGATAGTTTACATCAGGGATACGAGGGAAGGAATACAAAAAAAAAAGGAAGGAGACTGTATGGGAGAGGGATAATCTTTATAGAGAGCAATAACAACAGGGAGTCGAGCAGCGCACTCACTTCAGGAAAAAAAAGGAAACTTTTTCTGGCTTCACGGACCGATTGTCGAGTGTCGAAAGAGCGCGCACAGACATGGCCCAGGGCGAAATCGTTTTGCTTAAGGGGTCTCGCTCGTCATACCAGGGAGAGAGAGAGAGAAAAAGACCTAGCCCGCTCGCATTGCCATTAGAGCACCTCTTTTTTTTATTATTTATTTTGAGACCCTCTGTCTTTCCCTCCCTGCTTTTTTTAACCCATTGTTCTCTCGTGCCTCGTGTCTGTATCTCGTTTCTCTTCCTCTGTCATCGTGTTGTTTTTATTTTTTTAATTTTTAGTTTCTGTTTTTTTCGCGTGTTTTACACTCGTTTCGATAGTACTGGAAATTTGTTTTTTTTTTTTTTCACGTTTCTCTAGACTGATAGGGCAGGTTTCTTTTTTCGGATATCCTTCGAATTAAAAATTTTTGAGAACAGCTTTGTGTTGCTTTTTTTTTCATCAACAAAAATTACACTTTTTTTTGTTATGCAGAGTTTTTCAGTTTTAATTACTCTTTTGTGGCTTTTGGTCTCGAAAGAATTGGGGACACAAAAGCTCAAAAGTATCTCCATACAACCATATCAAGTTTTAATTTACAGAATTTTCAGAAATAAAGAAAAAAAGTATCATGAATGTACAATTTATCGAAGTTCATTTGATGCCATACTATGTAAAATTATGTTAAAGAAAAACAAATAATATCTATTTGCTACTGTGATTGTTTTTAAATTAAAAAAAAATTTTTCACTTTGTTGTAGTAGTCCTCAAAAAAATACTAGTCCCCAAGGATAAAATCGTACAATAATAAAAAAAAAAGATACGAGCATGAAAAATTTCTTAAAAATTAAAACTACTAATGAAAAAATTCTGACGTATGTAGACACAGAGATTTTTCAAGACACGCTTGTGCTAATCCAAAAAGACGAAATCCGCATAGAAACGTATATTTCAACCATACATCTACAAGAAGGCCAAAATCGGTACGCCTCCTCCAAAATTAATAATGTAAGCAAATCGCAACTCTGCTCACCTAAAGCTCAGCAAGTCGAGCTTTTTCTATCGACCCCCACCAACATATCGCATAAACACCCAAGCGAGGATCACGGCTGAGCGGCCGCGTTTATTTATCCAAACGCCTCTCGCATGCATGCACACGCGTGCCCGTCAAGAAGTCAAAAGGAACCGCAGGCGCTTACCGCCGTCACTTTGCTCAACTTCATCCTCTCCAATCTTCTCTCTCTCTCTCCCACCCCTTTTTTTCCCTTCACTCTTCGTCCTCCCCTTTTTTTTCCCTGAGCCAGTTTGCCTGCCAAACTTTGGCCCTCTGGGCGTTACTTTTCCCCCCTACTTTTTTTTTTTTCGAAGAGGAACTACGGCAGAGGTGAATTTTTTACTTTGTCCCATGTTTCCCTCGGACGAGTGGTTTTTTGTTTCCTCTTTGCTGAATTTGAGCGCGTGGGTGCGAGGGTTTGAGCGTGAAAAGAACCAACGTTTGAGAATATGCTCGCTGGGGGTGAATGGATATATCTTCGCGTGTGTACCGTGTAGAACGAACATTGACGTCTTTGTGTTAATTTTCTTTTTTCTCTACGCATCAATGAAATCAGGGCTCACGTGCCTATATGGTGGCGCGTGAGTGTTCTTTTTCGTAGAAGCTTGCATTTCTTTTTAAGTTAGTTGAAGAGTTGTGGGTTACGATTTAGTTTGAAGGTCCAACTTTTCGGAGTAATCACACAATCTCTGAAAAGTTTATTTTTAGTCGCAACTCAAAGGAAAAACCACTTCGTTTCAACTAGAAATATATACATCTCTCGTGTTTGACGAAAAAGGTACATACAGTCACACGGAATTAATTTTGGATTTTTAAAAACGTTTCCAACGTCTTGCCTGACGTTGGTCCATGTAACTCGTCCAAACGAAACTTTCATCTAAGTCGGACTAAATGACGGAGCTTCCCTCTGTATCAAAAGAAAAGCGAGAGCAAAAAAATTTACCAACCTATGGACCCTCAAGTTTTTAGTCGTGTACGTACAAATACACGTCAGTATACACTCATTTTCGGCCGTTGTTTCCACTTTCGTTTCCACAACGTCGACTGCACACTTTCTTAGTTTCTATTGTCGATGGGAATACAGAGAGCTTCGAACCAGAGAGAGATGGGTATACTGTTACCGGGTCTTGTTCGTGCATTTTACGTGTTGCACCCACACACGCACGATTGTCCATTTGCTAAACGAGCATTTCAATTCGAGCTTAACTGGGTGATGATGAAAATGCGTTTCTGCTCTGTTTTCCTCCTTGACGTATCTCTTTCTCTTTTATTCCGCGAGCCCATTGTTCTTCGTTGTTCTCGCGATGCGAGAGCTGCACTGTGTACGTATAACCTTCGTGAAATGCTCGTCTGCTGAACGATGGCGTTTCTCCTGCGTGCTGAGAGCTTTTTTTCCTCTCTTTTTCTCTCTTGGCTCTTTTTCTTTTGTATTATTACTTTTTTTTGTTTTTCGATGAACAAAGAGCGAAAAAATGGTCAATGATGATTTTTTTATTTTTTCATTTTCTGCCGATACTTTGTTTTCTATGTACGAGGTGAAATTACAATATTTTAGGTGTTGCAACGACAAAATAACGGATAAACAACAGCAACGGTCAGCCACTTTCGTACAAAGGATTCGGTGTTCGAAGTCTTTGTAAAAACTTTCTCTCAAGACTTCGAAATTATCGAAAGTCTAAAGTAATTCATGATATCCTTCAAATCGTCCTATCAGTACTTTGGACGATTTCAAAGGATTCCCAAGGACTTCTTCAAAGATGTCTTTGACTACACGACTTCTACATTGACTCCTGAAGATTTTCAAGACTTTGAAAGGACTTCCAGATTCATTCATAGTTATTTGAAATCATCAAAAATGCTGAAGTCATCGAATGATTTATATTAACCAAACTTTAATGATATCTTTCGATTTAAAAGACTCTTACAACGACTTGATCTGGCTTGAAATGACCTTGGATTTTTTCCCGTGACTCCGAAGAGAAAAGTTTCTCAGATGACTTCAAATGTCCTGAAAAAAACCCTGTTTTATTCTGACTTCACAAGTGGACAGCCCTTCAGTTTCATTTCTCCTCTCGCAACGAGGTGTCACAATAGATTTGGCCATCAAATAAAATTAAACGATCCATTATTGCTCGGCTTAATATCCGCGTGCTCATCCCGCCCGTGCCTCGAACCCATGCTTGGACGATCACCAGCCGTAATTGCTAGCCTCAGCCGGCAGAACAACGAAATCAATTCATCCATCTAGTCCACCTCGGCCCCTGGTCTTATTCCACCAAATCCTTCACCGAAAACCGTATATTCTCCTTCCCCTTCAGAAAGTGTAGCGTACAAGGGAAGGTCAGTTTGACGGCTACAAAGATAAGCCGGACAAGCGCGCGCGTGTCTGGAGAAGATTCGCGATAAATACCCTTTCGTAGCTTATAAACCCACACCAGAAAAA
Source organism: Copidosoma floridanum (assembly GCF_000648655.2). Next base: position 58,365 of record NW_019379752.1, on the reverse strand, counting down.
TTTTCTCCTCGCGGGAAAAGGAGATTTATAAAAGCCTCCGGGAGAGCTAAGAGGTTTTCGCCTGGAATGGATGTATGTATTGCTCGCTCATCTACGATGGCTCGAGATTCTTCGGACAGGGATGATCTTTTTACGGTAGGTTCTCTCAGGAAGATCAGCTGGACAGATAAACCAGCTTTTTCAAAGATTCCTCATTGCTCGATATCTCTGCAACTCACCTAGTTACACGTTTGGATGTGGGGTCTTCATTACCGTACCAGACATGAATTTCCATTTAAAGTTTTTAACTCGGACATTGGTTCGCGTTTCTTCTCCGTCGATATTGAGGGGAGGAAAAAAAAGAGGTTGGTGTCCTTGATAGGGGAATGCTCGTTCCCATTTCTAGAGCGCAAATGCAAATTGCGACGGACAGTTCCGGGCGAGAGCTTAGTTCAGCGGAATTTTCTCCTTCGACGGAAAGGAAAAAAAAAAAAAAAAGCTGGCTTCGCTAGGGGAGAAATGGTGAAGAAGCAGAAAGTAAGAAAGAAAATCGTTTTGTTACGGTCTTGTATTGTTACGACGAGGAAATGACTCTGGGTTGATTACTTTTTCTTGTTTTCTGATCAAGGCTGAACTCGTTCTTATTATCAGTTTCTCGTAAAAAAATTTTAGTAAGAAAAAGTGTATTGAATGTTGTTTTGTGTGACACTTTGACACAGCAAAAATGGAAATTTGACTTTAAATATCTACTTGTCCCTTTAGTTGTGAAAATTTCGTCTAGAATTTTAAAGTTATTGAGATAAAAACTTTATTACTCACGCGCCTCTGGTGTAAGTACTGGAACCACATGTTTACACTCCCTAGTACTTCTACACGTGTTTATTGATTCATAAATGAAGATCACGCTTAAACGTGTTATCAGATGCAATACAATAAAAGTAAGTGGATTAGTAAATTTTTTAAAATCGTCGTTGTAGGAAAACAATAGTAATAAAAAAGTCTGTTTCTTAAAAGATAATCGATATTAATGCAATAAATCGCCAACGATAGAATTTTCTTTATTTTATTTTGTTATTTTACTTAATTCAGACAAAATAACGAAGAGTATCAGAAGTCCAACAAGTGAATTATCAAATATCTCGGACATCTAAGATCTCGTTTAAGATGACATTTCTGTAAAAAGCGTGACTCATTTCGACGTACGAATGTCACAAATGACTTTTACAAAAATTCACATATTTATTTACATCCAACGAGAGACAAAAAAAACAATCACAAAAATTACAATTCTAATGATATTTCAATTATTTTATTTCATACGTGTAAAGTTTATATAAATTTTTATATTATTAAAGGTTAAAAATATAATCACTTTGGCTCTATAAAATACAAGTTCACAGCATTTCGACGCAAAGTCAACAGTATATAATATAAAACAAAAAGTTTTATCACACAAGTTGTTTCGCATACGTGCACCTTTGGCGCGACTATTCCATCATCCACCAGTGTCTCGTTGAATTACTTTTTTCGGGTGAAATAATAAATGCCACCACCAATCAAGGCAAGTATTATTGCTATTACTATGATACACCAGCACAGTCTTCCTAACAAGTATCCACAGCAATTGGCGCACATAAGAGTGCAACAACAGGAACTTGATGATTCCTCATGGACCACGACAACGTCACCTCCATTGCGATGATACGAGCTGGACATGGTTTACTGTATTACGTGTCCCACTGGTCAATTGAATGAGTTCGGTTTGAGCGAGGCGTCGATGTTTCGTGCTCTTTTCAATCTACCGTATGCTTATCTCTAGATAAAATGAATGGAGCTTGGGTGAGGCTCACATACACACTCACGGATGGGAATACCTTGGCCGTGACTAATTTTATCGTAAAATTTTGCCGGGCTTATCTCGATGACGAGGGTTTTTTTTTTTAGAAGTGATAAATAATCCAATAAAAATAATTGATTTTATCTCGCCAACAATGATAATGGACGATTAAGATGATTAAAAAAAGGAATTTTTAGAACATCATCCACATGATTGATAGTAATAATGACCTAGAAAATACAAGAATATTGCATTTGAGCCTATTTCTGGGTTATTTGTAAAATCTATCAATAGCTCGAGTATTAATTACAAATATTTTTAAGAAAATCTACATGAAAACCAGAGCAAAAGTTAACTAATAATTATCCTGTCTTTCTCTGTTATCCAACGTATCACTCGTTTACAAATCTAATATCAACTATACACTCAATTTACCACTACAGTATAAGAAACAATTTACTTCCTAGGTTTTCAGTAGAACTAAGAAAATATCGATGAATAAATCAATTTTTTCGTTTTTAAAGTATATCTTGACTCTACCATCATCCGATCTCTACTATACACCTTCAACGAGGTATTTTGATACATTTTAATTAACAGTGTATGCTTCTCATCTGTAGTAGCCAATCACTTGTTACCGAACCATTGGCTTACCACAAATGCTCTTTTTCCCTTCGACACCCACATCATCCTTGCCTGATTTCTTTGCCAGCAAATGTTTAAGTTCGTACATCCATCCACCCACTCTCGTGCAAAGATACAAAGACAAAAGAGGGTTACCAAACCAACGCAGTTATACTGCGCACCACGACCAAGGACACCTGGGCGTACAACGCGCGCACACACGTACGTGCAAGGGTGTAGTATAGTCGAGGCTTGGGTAAGCTCGATTCCAAGCCGAGTCAGCTGTTGCGGAAGCCCTTTCTGGCACGCCATCACCTCGACTTCACCGGAGGGCAAGAGCTACCGTGTGACGAGTGCGTGCGGTGTACACATACCTATATACGTACTCGTTTTCGAGGCCACGCGCCGTTTTTTCGCGTACGCGTTAGCGTGACTGTTTGCGCGCACATACATGGGATTTCTTCCGTCCGTAGTCGCAATGTAGATGCTTTCAAAGTTAAGCACCAACGACGACGACAGCCAGCAATTGTCTTGTGGGTGAGCTTTTTCCGCGTTGTTTTGTACTCGAGCGCGAGTAGATGCGGTGTGTCAGCTTAGTGGTGATGGCTTGTTTTGAAGTAGACGACACGCTGAGTTACATTGTACACTCGGTGGCGTTGAATGTTTCAGCTATTCCGGCCGTGGATCCATCTTCGTTCTGACTTCTGGATGGTTTTTTTTTTTTTTTTATAGTTGAAATTCATGTTACACGCGGATTAGCTGTTGAAGTTCAGCTGTCAATAGTATAAAATTTTGCGAAAATAATTTCGTGCTAATAATGTCGTTAGATTTATCGTCTCGGTATTGAATACAATGTTTTTCACTTGGTAGAAAACGGACCATGAAACATTTACAGCAGAGCAAAATGTTATTTTTCCAGATTAAGAAAAACAAATGGTAACTTTCTTGAGCTACTTTGTCACAAAACAAGAAAGTTCTAAAGCGAGATTCCTTCCCGAGATTTTGACAAAGTTCAACTTGCCATTATATTATGTTTCAACTATTGCAAATGTTTTTGAAGTTCTCAGCAGTGAAATGCCCCTCATTCTTTTTTTTTTTTTTCTTTTTGCATTCGATTCGCAGTATATCGTACTGGCTTCAAAATAGTATTAAATTTACGTTAATTACGTCGCTTCTGTCTTGTCCTTTTATCCATCAATTACCGTACAGCTTTTTCATGAAAACCATTCTGAAGGATTCTTTGATGTTCTTTGGTATTCCTCCCTAACTATAAATTGAAAATCGCCTGCTACTCAATGGCCATCAAAACGGTACTTGATATAAGATATTTTAAATCACTTTTCTTGCATTGCTATAATGCTGATTTGCCATTGTGGCGTTACATGAGAAAAGTACGGACATCTCATTAACTGTCCGTTGTTAGTGTATTTGTATCCGTAATGCATTGTGTGTATGTACTAATTTCCAGACCAGTTATTTTATTGAGAAAAAAAAATTTTTCTCTGTACTTCAAAAACTTACGTAGCAATTATATTTACTTCCGGTTCAGAGCACATGATGAATTCAGAGCAAACAATATCTCAGCTTCATTGTCGAATAAAAAATTTAACGCGTACGTTGCTACAAGTGCATTTGTGTGAAAACAAGCACGAAATTACTTAGCTGCTTATATGAGTACTTATTGTTGATACAATCATAATTCATAACGGTTTTTCAAAGTCAAAAACACTTCAGACATACAAACTGAATTGTTATTAAGGATTAAGTTAGTATCTTTTTAATTTATAATAAAATTCTCAAGAAATTATTAATTTATATTCTTTGTCTAAAAATTCTTCCATTGTGAGTAAAGGTTGTAGTATACTCTTGCACTCCCCACGTTTACGTTGTCAAGGGTGAAAAACATTCAACCAATTACTAAATAGAGATTGATATCAGCATCTGAAATTTTTGGATTAAAATTTTGTCTCTCTACCTCATAAGTAATACAAAGAGAAAATATCATTATATGATTAATTTGAATCAATTTGATGAGCATATTCCGATATCAATATATCAGAAATCTTTTCACTGATCGCTATTGTCGGAATACTAGTATGACCTCTAACAATATTAGGCATCACAGAGGTATCGGCTACTCTTAAGTTGGTAATGCCTTTAACCTGAAAAATGTAAGTATAATAATTAAGCTTTATTCACATTTTTGCTTATTCATTTTGACAACTTACTTTCAATCTTGAATTAACGACAGATGATTCATCATCATCACGTCCCATTTTACAAGTACCTGAGTGATGCCATATGGTAAAGGTATATGTCCTCAAAGCGCATTCCCAGTAAGCATCTGAATCAGGTTCATATTTCTCGCACCCAGGTACAACTCGATCATTTAACTGTGAACCATACTGTTGCATAGCTTTTGTCTTACTTAATTGAATAGTCGCTCGAATTCCTTTTATCAAAACGCGAACGTCATCTGGATCAGAGAAGTAATTAGGTATGATTCTTGGTTTATCTTTTGGATTCGTACTTCGCAGTAATATTTTTCCACGGCTTTTTGGCTTCAACAGTATTGGCCATATCAGCCACGCATGACGGCCAAGTTTGTCAGCAAAATAATTAGTCCAATATTTTCCAGTTATTCCCAGAATATTATGAACGAACGGATCAGAAACTAAAGTCCCAGAAGCAAACATAAACTCAATGTTGGGACTATCAGATCGATCCTTCAGGTCGTCAACGTTAAAAAAACTTATACCTTCTGCAGTACCTAAGCTTGCCAAGGGCCCTGTCCTTTTGTTTAAATAATTAGGTATTGCTGGGTTTGTTGGTTTCAAAACGTCAGATATAACAATGGCAATTGTTTTATTGATCGTAAAGAATAGTCCACTGTAGGCTACATGATCCATCAAATTTCGACCAACTGGTAAGTCTTGCAAGACATTAATACCAAATTTTTCCAAGTGTTCCTTAGGCCCAATCCCAGAAAGCATAAGTAACTTTGGAGAAGCTATGGCACCAGCTGACAGAATAACTTCTTTCTTCGCCGTAACTTTGATCTTTCTTCCATGTTTAGTGAATTCCACACCATAGGCTGTTTTCGTCTGAGGGTCAATCAAGACTTTGTTCACGTGACTGTTTATGCTAACTATCAAGTTTTTTCTATTTTTAGCTGGATGTAAGTAGGCTCGATTGCTGCTCATCCTTTCCCCATTTATTTGATTAGTTTGCATGAAATGAAATCCTGTTTGCGTTGGTCCGTTGTAGTCACCTGAAGAAAAACCCATTTCCTTGCCAGCCTCGATAAAAGCTTCAGCTAATGCGCTACGGTAGTTTGGATGCGTTATATGAACTGGACCACCCGAACCATGATAGGTGCCATTGTATTCGATCCAGTCGTTGTTAAAATTCTCCATTTTTTTAAAATATGGCAGCATTCCTTCGTAAGACCAGCTATTGTCACCCGTCAATTCAGCCCAATCGTTGTAATCTTGTTTGTTACCTGGAAAACGCTCATACATATGGTATTTTAAAGTAAAGTTTTTCAAAATTTGTTGTGTAAAAGTTATGTTATATTTTACCTCGAACTGCTAACATTAAATTTATTGAACTTGTTCCTCCCAGTACTCTTCCCATTGCTACCTTACATTGTCGATTTTTTATTCCGAGGCAGTAATCGTTTGAAGGCTCAGTTTTGTAATCCCAATTGACATTTTTGTCGAGCTGTAAGTACAATGCTAGTAGCGGCACGTCCATGATTAATTTTTCATGTCCACCTGCTTCTATCAGTAGAACTTTTAATTCTGGAATTTCACTTAGTCTCGAAGCTATGGTGGCACCAGCACTGCCAGCCCCAACAATGATAAAATCGTACTCTCCTCCATTTTTTGGTGTCTTATCTCGCACTTCATTGGATGCGAATTTGAACGACTCTTGAATAAATTTGTTAAGCCCAACTACTGACTCAAACACGTTTTGAGCGCTCTTGAGTAAATTTTGAAACACATATGAGAAACTAAAAGCTGGATTGACTACTCCAACGAAAATTATAAACAAAATCAGAAGCCAATGTTTCATTGCGTTAAATTGTGTTGCAAAAAGATACGTTAAATACTGAAGTTATTTTATTTCATGTATTGAATATACGTGAAATGACTTACGTTTGACTGAATTATTGTTTCATCTTATAAAAGCAATTACCGTTACGATGCATGAATCTTATCTGTTATTAAAAATTAATGAAATAATCAAATTCATTCGTTATGTAAAGTAAGTAAAGAATTTAACACAAACGAAGTTCTCAGATCAACTGATTAACATTGCGTCAATACAGTTTATTGACAATGCTGCATACATTTTTTAAATTAAAATATACGATTAATCATATTGTTTTTAGCCTCATAAAAACAGGAAAAATGGAATTTAAAAGATTAATGACTTAAACGCAATCAATAAACAACATATTATTTAATACTAATTAGGTAATACGCAGTATAACTAAGTAATGCTTACCTGATGCCATATTTACACTCACAATAATTTTTGTTTCTTTTTCTTGATTTAACGGCTCTTAGCATAAAATTTTATTTGTACTAATTTAAGAGTGATGATAAATTTAAAAAAAGTTACAGTAAATAATTCTTTTTGGTGTTCCGATGAGCCTTCGTTCAATATTTTAAATCTCTTTAGTGCACTCAGAAAATGTAAAATTCATAGCTATTCAGCCAATTTAATTCAAGCTCCTTTTTTGCTCGTTTCATATGCATTAGATAGCTCAAAGTAATATTTTTGTGCCATTTATCGTATCGTTGTAGTTTGATGTTCTATAAAATCAGTTTTAAAGATCGGGTAAAGACTGGAAAGTAGGATTCAGAAGAGTTACTGGGGGAGGTTAGGGACATGGGTTATTATAAATTTGGTTGAGTAATAAAAGCTAATCCCTATATCACATTACGAGATAGCATTTATCAAAAATTTGGCATGAATCTAATCTATTTAATATAAACTTTAATGCAAATAACATCTCAAAATTACACGACTTCACAAAATGTATCATTACGTGATAGAGTCTGCAGAGTGAAGGGTCATTAGTCGGGTTTTAGGATCAACACCTTCCATGTAAAGATGGTATAGCAGACGTGCATAAAATCAATCTTCTGAAAAAATATATTGAAACATATAGATAACAAAGCATACATTTCACACGATTGGATTAGAAGTCCGTTTCTTTACTATACGACATATACATATACATAGATAGAAAACACGCATTTACACGGTACACTTTTTTATTTTTATTTTTCGTCAACTTGAAGGTACCATACGAAATTTGCAAAGTTAGTAACCATACTCATCTTTCAACATATCGGAAATCTTCTCTCCAATCGTTATTGTTGGAATGTTGGTATGAGCTCTAATAATATTGGGCATTATAGAGGCATCTGCTACTCTCAAATTCTTAATGCCTTTCACCTAAAATAAAAAAAAGAGTAAGAATTAAACTTAAAATCAATTGATGAATTATTAGCTTTTATAATTTGACTTACTTGCAATCTTGTGTTAACGACAGAAGATTTGTCATCGTCATGTCCCATTTTACAGGTACCCGAGTGATGCCAGAGAGTCAATGTATATGTCCTCAAAGCGCATTCCCAGTAAGCATCTGAATCAGGTTCATATTTCTCGCAACCAGGCACTACTCGATCATTTAGCTGTGAACCATATTGCTGCATGGCCCTGGTTTGGCTCAATTTAATGGCTAATCGAATTCCTTTTATTAAAGTTCGAACGTCATCTGGATCAGAAAAATAACTAGCAATTATTCTTGGCTTGTCATTTGGATCAGCGCTTCGCAGCAATATTTTTCCACGGCTTTTTGGCTTTAAAAGTATTGGCCATATCGTATAGCCATGACGGTAAAGTTTATCAGCAAAAAAGTCCGTCCAATATTTTCCATTTATTCCAAAAACTTCATGAGTAAACGCATCAGAAACAAAGGTACCAGATGCGAATAATACCTCAATATTAGGACTGTCGGTTTCGTCATCGAAATTGTCTACGTTAACAAAACCCAAGCTTTCTGTACTGCCTACAGTTGATATGGGTCCAGTCCTATTGTACAAATAATCAGTAACTGCTGGATTTTTTGGATCTAGTAAGTCAGATATAACGATACCAACTGGTTTATTAACTGTAAATAATAATCCACCGTAAACCACATGATCCATCAGATTTCGACCAACTGGTAAATTTTGCAGGACATTAATGCTATATTTTTCCAAGTGTTTTTTAGGCCCAATCCCAGAAAGCATAAGTAACTTTGGAGAAGCTATGGCACCAGCTGATAGAATAACTTCTTTCTTCGCCATCACTTTGATCTTCTTTCCATGTTTAGTGAATTCCACACCATAGGCTGTTTTCGTCTGAGGGTCAATCAAGACTTTGTTCACGTGACTGTTTATGCTGACTATCAAGTTTTTTCTATTTTTAGCTGGATGTAAGTAGGCTCGATTGCTGCTCATCCTTTCCCCATTTATTTGATTAGTTTGGACGTAATGTATTCCTGTTTGCTTTGGCCCGTTGTAGTCACCTGAAGGGAATCCCAGTTCCTTGCCAGCTTTGATGTATGCTTTTACCAATGGAGTACGATATCGTTCATGATTAATGTGAACTGGACCTTGAAAACCATGATACGTATCATTGTATTCGATCCAGTCGTTGGCAAAATTTTCCATTTTATTGAAGTACGGCAGCATTCCTTCGTATGACCAGCTGTTGTCACCTGTCAGTTGAGCCCATTCGTCATAATCATGTTTATTACCTAATAAATGAAGATACATATAATGTTTGTAATTATTTTCCTCCAAAAGTTCACATACTAAGCTAAAACTACAAATTACCTCTGACAGCGAGCATCAGATTCAATGAACTTGATCCACCTAATACTTTACCCATAGATACTTTACACTGTCTATTGTCGATACCAAGACAATATTCATTTGAAGGATCCGTCATGTACTCCCAATTGATATTTTTGTCGAGCTGTAAGTACAACGCTGATATTGGCACGTCCATGATTAAACTTTCATGGCCACCTGCTTCTATCAGTAGAACTTTTAATTCTGGAATTTCACTTAGTCTCGAAGCTATGGTGGCACCAGCACTGCCAGCCCCAACAATGATAAAATCGTACTCTCCTCCATTTTTTGGTGTTGTATCTCCTACTTCATGAGATGCGANAGTAGAACTTTTAATTCTGGAATTTCACTTAGTCTCGAAGCTATGGTGGCACCAGCACTGCCAGCCCCAACAATGATAAAATCGTACTCTCCTCCATTTTTTGGTGTTGTATCTCCTACTTCATGAGATGCGAATTCAAACGACTGTTGAATAAATTTACCTATACCAACCGCCGATCCAAAAATATTTTTTAAACTCTTGAGTATATTTTGAAATTCATGCAAAAAACCGAACGCTGGACTGACTACAACCACGAAAATCAAAAACCATACGAGAAAGCAACGCGCCATTACAAAATATTGACAAATATTTCAAAACGATATGGCACACGCTTATAGCTTTTTTTTACGTTATTAAATCCACGTGGATCAAATTTTATTTCAGGGTAAGTATGATGTATTTTATATACAGGATCCCTGATGATTGCACATAACTGTTATCAGCAACTTAAATATTTATACAACATTTAAGTGCATTATTGGTGTTCAGTGTGTAAAAATAAAATCAAACCAATATATTCGCTTTGAAGTCGGTTTACAAAGGTAGTGTACATTGATGCAAGTAAAAATATGTTAAATTAATCGTGAGTTTATTCAGCTGATCAAGCATACGTAATAATTTAGGTTATATGTAATTAATATTCATCGTGCAAGGGTACAGGTATTTGAGGTTTAATAAAAAAATAAAAAGTACAATATTTAAAAGAAAAAAAGATATTTTCTAAAAAGTCTATTGTATCTTTAGAAACATTTGAACTGTTTAGAATCTTTTGAGTAATAAAATCTAAAGTTTAAAAATAAAATCTAAAAATATTGAAACAACGTGCTTTCCTACCAGTGCTCTTTGGTCAGGATGGGTAAATATCCAGTTACTGCTACACCTTGTGTTTGCCTCGATGGAGTTGACTAGTGTTGAAACCTACTAATAAGTCGACAAATGATACATATACAATGAAATTTTTCTCCCCAGTTTATAAAAATC